>JAULBY010036878.1:0-14329 GCA_032358315.1 Ophiocytium majus | reverse complement strand
CCATGTACTCTTATTAAACTCCGCTTAGGGCGCGGAAAGCCCTTTGCACACGGTGCGTGTGACCAGGAAATCAGACATGTACTGCTACACATTTTACTTCCGTTGAAGTCTCCTGAGGGCGCGGAAAGCCCTGTGCATATGGCATGCGCACTTGACAAAGGCATGGTCCAAGTATGCTGCCCCTGCTGCTACAGCCGACAAGATGGCAATGTTCGGCACTATGCACGTTTGCATACGCCCAGCACGTTGCCACGGAACGCAGGCGCGGCCACACTGCTCAGGCAGGCAGCAAGGGCACCGATGCCACCAGTCACGCAGGAGCAAGAGAAGGGACAACAGCAGCTCGGCCACAGAACGGAGAGAGCGAGAAAACTGCCGTGTGTGAGCAGGACCGTGTGCCGCTGCCGGCGACTGCAGATAAAAACAGCCCACACACTCCTGTGCGCACAATTTGAAGTTTCAGTTGAAGGTCCAGTTGAAGTTGGAATGTACAGCCCAGAGTGGCCACACCTGGTCGAGGGTGCAAGAAACTTCCTGCCTTGCCATGACTACATCAGACCAACCATGACAGCCCCCTGCATCTGTAACAACAGGACAGCCCGCCCCTTTGTGTTTCATTCGAAGAAAAACATAAACAAATATTGACCTAAGAAGAAACAAATATCGAGCCTTACACCCTTACACCAGTCACCAAGCGAAAAACTAGTGGAGACATGTCAGATTTTGACACAGAACCTGGACAAAATTTGGCCGAACATGGCCACCTGCAACCGCATGCGTGGCCTGCTGCTCCATTGCAGCAGCGCTGCAGCTCAGCTGGCCACAGCGTTCCCGCTGCTGAGCAAACGGCCGCCATGGTTGCACCAAGCACCCCCCTAACCCCCCGCGCCCTCCCCTCTACACCTCCCGGTGTCATCAAGACACCATGGGCGGCAGAGTGCTGCTGGCAGTGCCCCCCCCCCGCCCCCCCGCCCCCCTCGGCACCTCACGGTGTGAGGCAGGGACTTCAGACGGCGGTACATCCTACTCAGCCGGTGGTGTGTTTGCATGAGACTTCAAGTTGAAGTTTGTGTGTTGAAGTTCACTGTGTGCACCTGCCCGCCAGCCACGCTCCGTTCTACTGTTCTGCAGCTGCGCCCGGCGCCGCGCCCACCGTCGATGCGTAACAAGCACGTACTCACTGCTGAGCAGCACTGCCGGCAGTGTCAAGACATCATAGGAGGGGCAGCGCTGCTGGCAGTGTTGTGCATGGCGTACAGCTCTGGCAGTATCGCCGCCAGGCAGGCAAACTCCTCCCGGCAGTGCTTGAGGACTGCGCGCGCTAGGGAGTCGGGGCCTCGCAGGGTGCGCCCAAGCCTGCATTGCTTAGCAGTAGCGGCAGCGGCAGCAGCGGCAGCGGAGGCAGCAGCAGCAGCGGCGGGGGCAGTGGCAGCGGTGGCGGTGGCGGCAGCAGCGGCGGCAGCGGAGGCAGCGGCAGCAGCAGCGGCAATGGTGGCGGCGGGGACGGCAGCAGTGGGAGCAGCGGCAGCGGCAGCGGTGGAGGCAGCGGCGGCAGCGGCGGCGGTGGCAGCGGCGGCGGTGTGGCAGCAGCGGCGGCAGCAGCAGCATTGGGGGCGGCGGCAGTGGCAGAGCAGCGGCGGACACGTCAGCGGCAAGCGGTGGCGGCGGCGGCAGCAGCGGTTCACGGATGCACCTCCCACGTGGTGTTTCCCACAAAGAACTTCTGAGGACGTGTGGGGAATCCGTATACTTCTGAAGTACTTCAACTATATGTATGCCTTTACTCTGTATCGCATGTCTGATAGAAATGTAACGTACTACAGTACCGGTATATGCTTTGTAATACCGGTACATGCATGCATATGCTTCAACTACAAGTACTTCAAAATATATGAGGACTCATCTACTAGCCGTAGGAGCGATAAACCCTAGGTCTTCCCGCCGGTAGGGGCTGTCACCCTGGGGCACACAAATGCAACACAGTGAACAAAGCACACACTGCGCCTATGCAGGGCAGCAAGTCTCGCACCTACCGACGCGCGGATTCTATTATAGAGATGAGGTGCGTTCAAGGGTATATGGTGTACTTTGAAATGTCCTTCAAAGTATACCGTGCACTCGCGGTTGAGTGCGGTTAAATTTAGTGCGGTTTGCGGTTTAGTGCGGGGCGCACAGACCTGTCACAGACCACGTAATCCTGTATGAACGATGCACAGTGCCGTAATGGAAGTGCGAGTCTTGCTTTAGTGCTTGGGTGGTGACACTACCTGACACTAAATTGCGAGTGCACTGCACGTTTATCAAACTTGCGCTTGGGGCGTGGAAAGCACATCGTTTACGCGCGGATTCCATCATAGAGATGTGGTGCGAGGGTATGTGGTATACTACTTTGTAAGCGTATACATGTACTAAAGTAGTATACATGTGCTACATGGTTAACTTACTAGTAAAATTTTATCATTATTCTTTACTTCTAGTAGTACATGGTATTATAGTCATTATTATTTACATGCAGGCCTGTCTCGCCTGGTGTTTCCCACAAAGTTTACGAGCCTTGGCGGCGGTAACCAGCCGGATGCCTTGTGGATGTCGCCCAGCCAAAATCTGCAGCATTTACACCAGAAAAGGGCAGCAATCGCACCAAATACAGGCAGCCTTTTCATGCCAAAAAGCGGGTGAGGGGCGTGCATGGTACTACTTCCCGGATTCCTTTTGTATGGTACTACTTCCCGGATTACTTTTGCCTCTCACCCAGCCACCTTTTTCAGTCGTTTCTTTTGAAACCAAACAGGTTGGGTGTACGCAGCGAGGCGCAGTCCACAGGTCCGTTGGGTTACAGAACAGACTTGAAGTTTGTGATACCCCTCTACTTGGAACTTCAACCCCAGGCCAAGCTGGAGGGGACGGGGCGGGGGGGGTACATAGGCACTACACAATATAGGATGCATGTGCGCAAGTGCCGAATGGGGTGCAAAGGTTATGTATTGACTGTCAGGTGGTACAAAGCTCATGTGCGTACATGCTTCTCATTTAGAGGCGCAAGCTTGAGACTTCCAAGTGTAAGGAGGTCATGCGCGCACTTGCTTCCATCGTAACCCTACATTGTACACACTGTAAGCACCATGTGAGGTATATATACTATCGCGTGTATAGAGTACATGCTTTCACCGAAACAATAGGGCATAACCTGCTCCTGAGCTCCGCCCTGCTATCCATCCCGACCACCATGTGAACTACTTCAAGTATACACTATCAGATGTACAGAGTTCATGTGCGCACTTGGTTTCACCACCACACTGCAGGGGTCTAACCTGGTCCTGAGCCGCCCGCCTTGGCATACACCTCAACCACCAAGTGAAGTACATACTGTCACATGTATCGAATTCATGTGCACACATGTTTTAACAAATAGTGGGCCTGACCTGCTCCTGAGCTCCGCCCTGCCATCCACCTCAACCACCATGTGAAGTAAACATGTACCGCAGTAGTACTTCAAAGTATATACTGAAGTACTATCATTTGTAATGAGTTCATGTGCGCACTTGGTGTCATACCAACAAAGGTGGGTCTAACCTGCTCCTGAGCTCCGCCCTGCCGTCCACCTCAACCACCATGTGGCACAGGTGGCCCACCGCCACGTCGCCAGCAACCTGCAGCACAAGTTGAAGTTGTTGTTGAAGTTCACACGGTTGCAGCGGCAGCAGCAGCAGCAGCGGCGGTGGCAGAAGAAGCGGCGGCGGCAGCGGCAGCAGCAGCAGCGGCGGCAGAAGCGGTGGCACCGGCAGCGACGGAGGCGGGCAAAGGGGCAGCTTTCATTGTCAACTTCAGGTTTGACTTCAACAAGCAATGTCCACTTCAACAACCTTCATACTACAGATCACACAACAGGAAAGAGTTTTGCACTGGGCACAATAACACAAGCGCATGCGGCATACCACACACAGGGAATTATGTGCGCACACAGCATCAGCACGCACCTTGTCAAAAACGTTGGTGCGGGCCCAGAGACACCATGTTACGCCAGCCATTTCCTAAAACAATAGTGCACGTCGTATACGTGAGCGAATGTCGCGCACACAGCACCAGCTTGCCATAAACGAAAGCTCATGTTATGTACAAAGTGATGGGTCACAGCGTATAACGTATTCAGATGGGCGTATTTATACTGAAGTAAGTGCGGCAATTTTTTTTTATCATACCGCTTTGTTGGGCGTTGAAAAACATACAAACAAACCGTATTTTGCATGCACGTTGTGTGGTACTTCAAGTATAACGTATCTGCAAAGTAGCAACACGCACCTTGTCAGAAAAAAAATGATGCGGGTCCAGAGACAACACGCCACACCAGCCTTTTCAAAATCAATAATTCACGCAGTACACATGAGAGTATGTTGCACACACAGCACAACCCTGTCATAAACGGCAGCGCATGCCGCATACAGGAGAGTTTGTGCGCACACAGCACCCACACGCACCTTGCCGAAAATGTTGATGCGGGCCCAGACGCACGATGTTACGTCAGCCTTTTCAAAATCAAAAATGCACGTCGTACACATGAAATTTTCACGTTGTGTGTGTGGCATAACGTATACTTCGGAAGTATAATACTTCAAGAATCAACACACACCTTGTCAAAAACGTTGATGCGGGCCCAGAGACAGCACGTCACGCCAGCCTTCGGGAATAGCGATGTGTCCATGTACTCCTCTGGAGGCTTGAAGTCTATGTGCAGGTCTTGTACAACACCACCGCTGCCAGACACACAGCACAGCAACCAACCAGCAGCAGGGTCAACGGATGGAATCTCAAGCGTTCCCTTCTACTTGCTGGGAGGCGTGACTAGTGCGCATGCGCAGGGCAAACTTCAAGTTTGATTTCCATAGGAAGTTCAACATTGGGATCAACAGCAACTTCAACAGCAACTTCAACATCAGGAAGTCTATGCGCAGGTGTTGTACAATGCCACCGCTGCCAGACACACAAGAGAGCAACCGGCAGCGCGGTCAATGGATTGAATCTCAACGCCCCCTGCTACTTGTTGGCAAGCGTGGGTGTGCAGGGCACACTTCAACTTTGGAATCCATAGGAACTTCAACATTGGATCAACAGGGACTTCAAGATGGGAATCAACAGGAACTTCAACATTGGAATCCACAGGAGCTTCAACATCAGGCTGCACTTTACCACAGCAGCGCGCCGGCACATGCTGGTCACACCATGGCAGGGGCCCTTGCATGGACGGGCACCAGTGTACACGGCACTTTTGACATGCTTCTGAATAGGGTTCGGGGCCGACGCCGCTTAAGCCGGTCGGCCTCGGCCTGGCCGGTAGGCCAAAGCTGGGAGGGGACCGGCTTTTCCAGCCTTGCTGTAACGCGTGTCAACCGCTGCTCAGGCTGTCCCAGCTGAAGCTGCTGCCTGACCACGGGCTCCCTGTGGCTTGGCGTTACCCCTGGCGCCATTTGAGGCTGGCCATGCATGCAGCGCTACTGTAGCAGCGGGTATCTGCCGTACGGTATACCCGTCCCGCCCCGGTTTGGGGCCTTCAAGCCGGTGTAGGCCGGTCTAGGCCGGGGCAAGCCGGTGCCTGTGCTGAGGCCGGCTTAGGCCAGCCAAGCCGAGCCGAAGCGATCCTCCAGGCCGAGGCCGAGGCCGATGCACTCCGGCCCCGAACCCTACTTCTGAAGCACTTGGGAACGAATACAGTGCACTCGCAATTTAGTGCGCTTTCATTTAGTGCAGTATGCGGTTTAGTGCGGGGTCCACAGACCTGTCACAGACCACTTGATGAAGTACAAACAACACACAATGCGGGTATTGCTTGAGTGTGTGGGGGGGTGGGGGGGTAACATTACCCCACTAAATCGCGAGTGCACTGTACAAGGTACTTTTGCCATGCTGCTGAAGTATATACCGGTGACCTTCAAGAAGTACATATCTAGTGCCTATTTAGACCCCCCCTCCCCTCCCCCTCCAGCATTAACTGGAGCTGAAGCTCATCTTTGGGGCCACAATTCACCAGCTTCACGTTCGGTTTGTAATAAAACAGGGTCGATATACTTGGCGGGGTGCTTTCCCTCTGGTTGGTCAAAATAAGCTGGCAGACATAAACAGCGACCCCACTGCTGTTGAACCACATCGCCCATTTTTCTTGTTTGACGCCCGTGTCCTAGGACGTACGGCCAAGTTAGGCCAAGCATGGCATTGTACTTGCACCACTACCAGTATGTTAAAACTCCGCTTGGGGCGCGGAGAGCCCTGTGCACACGACGCGCGACTGTAATCAATAGAAGTACACCGCAGGTATGTTGTTGTTGTGTGTGGGGTGCACATGCGTGTGCTACTCACACAGCCTCAGAGACAGTGCGGCTCCGGCCGGCGTGGTGCCATTTATACTTGAAGTACATGTACATTTACAGAGATGGTATACATCCTGAAGCTGTTTTTGAAGTTGCTGTTGAAGTTGAACTCACACAGCCTCGGAGACAATGTGGCTCTGGCTGACGTGGTGACATCGGTATGCATACACTTCGAAGTGTATACAGTATATACATATGTGCAGAGACGGTGAGCATGCACTTGAAGTTGCACTTGAAATTGCCATTGAAGTTGAACTCACACAGCCTCGGAGACAACGTGGCTCTCGCCGACGTGGTGACCGTCCTTGCGTTGCTCCAAAGGCACAGCAAGGTACCTGCAGCAAACACAACACACACACACCCATACACACCCATGTAATGAGTTCCATGTGATTAGGTATAATACATGTCTACATACTTGAATACTTGAAAGTAACTCGAATCTCTTTGGCCAACTAAATACACCGCAACAACGGCAACATACCTGCAGCACACAACAGCAAACATACACCCGTGAAAGGCTACGTGATGAGTCACACACACACCAATGTCATGAGTTCCATGTGAATAGGTACTTCTGAAGTACAGTGCACTCGCGCTTTCATGCCCTTCGATTTAGTGCGCTATACGGTTTAATGCGGGGGCCAAAGACCTGTCACAGACCACATGACTCTGTATAAATGATACACAAGCCCTATTTGACTTAGTGCGGGTCTTGCTCCAGTGCGGGGCGTTGTGGGGGTCACACTACCCCACACTAAATCGCGAGTGCACTGTACTTCAGAAGTATAATACAAACCTATAGTACTTCAGGAGTACTCCAATCTCTTTGGCCAACGCTGTGACTATCCTTGCTGCAAAGGCACGGCAAGATGCCTGCGCCACACCGCACAGCAAACACGTAGACCATGTACTGATTTCATGTGGGTGATGTGTTATTTCTGCTCGGCTGCTGCCACTGATGTGCTCAGCAGCAAGTGCTCCCACTGGTGTGCTCAGCAGCAAGTGCTCCCACTGGTGTGCTCAGCAGCAGGAGCGTCACTCTCTGCTAGTGCGCTGCTCTCACCACCTGGTGTGCGCAGGTCAGTACCAAGTAACAGCATGCTCATACCGTGTCCATGACTTCAAATATACTACAGTAGTATACCCTACTAGTATTTCTGAAGTGGTATGGTTGTGCTGAGCAGCAAGTGCAGTCGTTGGTGTGCTCAGCAGCAGGGGTGCCATTGCAGTGGCGCACACCCACAAACACATGGCTAACAACATAATTCGAAGTGTGTCATGATGCGCTCCGGCAGCCACTGGTACTTCCACTTCATACTTGAGGTATTACTTCAGTATGATATTAATTATAAATACTTCAGTATACAAGTATATGTACTACTACTGGCAGTAGTACAACTAGTAGTACATTACATGAAATTATCACGGATTCATCCGTGAACTCTGCTTGGGGCGCAGAAAGCTCTGTGCACACGGTGTGCGCGACTTGACAAGCATGATTGAGCAACCTCCCCTCATTGCTAGCTGACAAAGATCACTATGCTCAGCACTGTGCACCCCAATAAGCCCAGCATTTTGCTGCAGCGCTGCTAGTGGACGACAGTCCCATGTCCCAGGGGTAGTGATGGGTCAGGGCTTAAAACGCAGTTTTTATGTTATACACAATACGGCGTATTTATACACCCAAAAACACGATATCTGGCGTATTTGACGTACAAATACGTTCATATAAATATGTTATACGCCGTATGTACATACATTAGACGGCGTATGTTGGAAATTTATACGCAGTGACCATCACTACCCAGGGGCTCCCATCCCCACCGTCTCCTGATGTGCATACTGAAGTGGCATATATACACTTCTGAAGCATGTAAAAAAAAAAGTAAAAAAGTATGTCACACTCACTGATACCATATATATGTGTGCACCACATCTGCACGATGCAATCCGCGCCTCGGTAGGTGCGAGATCTGCTGCCTTCGTAGGGGCTACGTTTGCTTTGTTCACCCCTTGTGCACGGGTCCACCCCAGGGTGACGGCCCCTACCGGCAGCGGACCTAGCGTTTATCGCTCCTAGATTGAGTTCTCATATGTGTATTTGGCTGGCATGCTTGCCGCTGCAACAGCACATTTTGCTCAGCAGCCGCACCTGCTAGGCTCTGGCCCAGTGCTGCCTGGCATTAGCCAGGGGCAGCTGGTGCTGAAACCGACCTGCCAGCAGCAGCAGTCGTATTTAAAGCGCTGCATCAATGCAAAGCACTGGACCGCGCTGTTCAATGGCACTGTGCTCAGCAGCAGTGCGGCCGGCGGCAGCCGTGTGCTCAGCAGCAGCGCGGCGGCAGCCATGTGCTCAGCAGCAGTGCAGCAGCAGCGGCGTGCTCAGCAGCCGCAGCTGCTTGGCTGGCCCAGTACTGCCTGGCATTGGCCAGGGGAACCGGTACTGAAACCTACAACTGCCTCACCCATTCGCAGCAGCAGCACCCGCACTTGTACATTTGTAAGCCCTGCTGCTGTACATTTGTGCTGCAACCAACCTGCCTCACAATTCGCAGCAGCAGCACCTGCACTTGTGAAGTACACCTGCCCTTGTGCGTGTGTAAACCCTACTGCTGTGAATTGGCACCAAATTTGTCTCAGCAGCATGTGCTGCTGGTTTCTCAGCAGGAAATTGTGCTCAGGAGCACATGCCGTTGGTTGCTCAGCAAAAGGCATGTCAGTGCTGCGAGTTGGCACCACATTTGTGCCCAGCAAAACGTGCCGCTCGTTGCTCAGCAGAATTGCATGTCACTGCAGCGCGCAGTGTCAACACTGATGGCATGACACCCTTGTAATAAAACTTCAGTACCATGTGGGTACTGAATGTGCTCAGCAGCACATGCCACTGGTTGCTCAGCAGAAGGCGTGTCACTGCAGTGAGCACTGGGACGCTTCTGTACTCTCTTGTACCTCGGTTGCAATGTGGGTGTTGGCAGCCTTTTTGTTGTGTTCACAAGTGCATACATCGCAGTACTTCAGCACATATTATTGCATACCTCTAGTAGTACTTGTGACGTAGTATATGAATACTATCATTGAATAGGCTCCTGGTGTGAGCATGTGCATACATGGGCAATGTACAACAGACGCGCGCTTGCGTGCACGTCCCTGAACAACCTTGGTTGTGACATTGCCATCTTGCTCACGCTGTAGCTTGCATGCCTTGGCACGCCAGCAAAGCGGTGTACATAGTAGTACTTTGACGTGTCATCACATGCCCTACATTTTCGGGCCTTTGCACGCCCCTAAGAAGTGCAAAGCAACAAGCTATGACTACCAAAGCATAAGTAGCATAACATGCCAGGTGGTGCCCCACGTGTCATGCACGCCAGTGCCATTGTTTTCCGAGGTATGTTAGGAAGGCATACATATGCCACACAAATGTTTAAACGTGGTTTGTGTGCGTTGACATACAAACCCTATACGCCAACGCCGGTGTGCGAGTCACCATCATCAATGACCACCTTCGTGGCCAACAATGGTTTGTGACCAAGTTGCAAAAGTTGAAGTTTGCATAGTTGAAGTTCACACAAAGAGCAGCCGCGCTCAAGGAGTGGTTAAAACACACCACTCTTTGGCACCCAGGCGGGCTGCAAAGTAGGGCTTTCATGTGACTTCTATAGCTTTATTGCATCAAAGTGGTCTATGGCTGCAAAGTAGGGCTTTCGCGTGGTATCTATGTATGCGTTGGTGCATCAAAATGATCAATGTGGGGCGTGGCATGAGCTGGCATGAGTGCGCCGAAGCCCAGCCGTGCTGTGGGACAACAGCATGGCGATACGCCTGCCAGCGACACACTTCACGGAGTTACAGAGTTCCCTGGTGTTTTCATGTGGTCATTATACGTTTGACTTTGATACTGAAGTATGATAAACCGTACAGCCCCTTAAGAGTCACCCAGGTATTACGTCTGTACGAAAGCGACTTGGCTTTGGCACGAGTTTCCTGGTGGTGTCACGTGGTCATTGAAACGTGCCCCTTTGACATGACAAACTGTATAGCCGCTTAACAGTCACCCGGGGAGGTTATTTCTGCTCAAAATCAACTTGTCTTTGGCGAGTTACGCCTCATGCTTCGACCCCAGTTTTAAGCTGGAGGTGTGTGGGGGCGGCTAAATAGGCACTGGACGGTGTGTGTTTTTTTTTCTTTTTACAAACTTCTGTACGTTGGGATCCGCGCTTTGGTAGGTGCGAGGTTTGCTGTCCCCATTCGTAGGTGCAATCTTTGCTGTGTTTACCCCCCTGCACGGGTTGACCCCAGGGTGACGGCCCCTACCGCCAGGGAGACCTAGAGTTTATCGCTCCTAGATGAGTTGTCACACACTTCAGAAGTATCATACTTGGAAGTACTACCGTAGATATCGGGGTATAAGACCCCCCCCCTGGTATAATACCCCCCCCCCGAATGAGAACCCCCCGGTTAAGTGTACGAGGGGCAGCAAGACCCGGGGTAACCTCTGTATGAATGTATATAGAATAGGAAAATGTGGTATAAGACCCCCCCCACCCCGAATACGAACCCCCCGGTGTTAGCAACGGCCGGCGCTCGGCGACACAACCGGGGGGGTCTTATAGCCCGATATCTACGGTACAGTAGTGTGATGGCGTTTTTGACGACCTGCCCTGACAGGTTGAGTTCTAGGCTGCTGGCCACTAAGGGCCTGCCTGCTTGCAGCAGTTGCTTTTGTTGACCGTGCACAAAGCTGTGTGTATGTCTGTGCGGGGCCGTGCATGGCCATTGCTTCATGAATTCGTTGCTGTGTGAATTCATTGCTTCCTTAATTTGTTGCTTCATGCGTTCATGCTGTTGATTTTCACCGTGCACAAAGCTGTGCGTATGCCTGTACGGGGCCGTGCATGGCCATTGCTTCAGGCTGGCTGGCTTCACGCTGGCTTGCATGACCTGGGTTCTTGCGCGCCGGTCTTTTTATTATTACTATTAATTATTTTTTATGATAAACTAATATCAATTTCTTTCTGGCATGAATACTGGAGTACTGGTTTTGTTAATTTGCACTTGTTGGCGTGTAAGAGCCATGTCATGTATGCCAGCACACCCACTGGTGGCCATGGCAAGTGCAAGTAATACAGATTCACAAACACCGAAGTATAGTACTTTTATTGGACTCCGTTTAGGGCGTGCGTGGCTGAAAAAAGACATGACCAAACACGCCGCCCCAGGGCTGTCGCTATGGCTATAGCCAGGAAGGTGGCATGCACTGAAGTACCTATGTATCACTTGACAGTTTTGAGGCATGAAGTGCATATACTTCGAAGTATACCCCATTGAATGGGTCCACTCCGGGGTGACGGCCCCTACCGGCAAGCCCCTCTTTTATCGCTCCTAGATGGGTTCATACTTCTGAAGCATGTATACAGAATTCTGAAGTACATACTGATGATGACTTTGGCGCGAGCCTCACCCTGGCGTCCAAGTCCCCCTGAGGTGATCCACAGGGTGCCACCACTTGTACTTGGTGCTGTCGTCGCAGAAGCGGAACCACCACGTCAGCATGTGCCCCGTGCAGCCAGGCAGGGGCGTGACGTGCCACATGTGTAGCTTCCCGTCTGCCCCACGCACCCACCCTGCCGAGCGAGCGCGGTACCACCGGCAGCGTGTGGCGTGACGAGAGTGTGTCGGTGAGAGGAGTGGTGGCAGCAGGAGCAGGACAGGCAGCATGGGCAGGCGAGCAGCAAGCAGCGGCGGCCGACACCACACCGGTGACACCGCGGGTAGTAAGAGCGCCCAGCCGTAGCGTCAGCTAGCTGACACACGGAGCATCCGCCGTGTCAACTTGTCAAGCAAGAGTGCAGCGGCTCGTCATGTAAGCCTTGCTCCAACAAGAGCGTGGTCAACACAGGCCGTTTTCAGAAAACACGCACCCGTGGGCGGGTCTACAGGCTCGGGCACCAGCAGCGTGTTGGCATCGCCCACATCAACATAGCGGGCGAGAGGAGCGGGAGTCGACGCATCGAGAGGGGGCAGCGACGCCAGCACCCCCTTGGAGTTGGCAAGCAGCCTGTCGTTGAGCTCATCGCCCATGGCTGCTGCCGCCACCAGTGCCGGGGGAAGGCGCTGACCACCAGGGTGCCAACCACCCTCAACGGCACCGCCAGCGCAGCAGGGGGGTGGCACTCGCTCCGGTGCAGGCTACACAAGAGGACGCTCAAACCAACGCTGCTGCACATACGATGAAAATTCGTACCCCTGAGCGGCAAGCGTGCCAGGAGGTTGCCACGTGGCACGGTACTAGCGCACCTGCTCGCGAGCTCAGCACAACTGGGCTAAGCGCATGCAGCTGCGCACTACAGCGCTAGCAGGAGAGGGAGGGGAGGCCGCAACCGCTGGCCTGCTGCGGCAGTTGCAGAGGGGCGGGCATGGCGGCCTGGCGGCTGCTGCTAGCAGTGGCTGCCGCGGTGGGCAGCAGCCACGCTTTCGTGGCTCCCGGCGCTGTCAGCGGCGGCAGCACACATCGCCGCGTCAGTGCTCCTGCACTCCAGGTGACGGTGCAAGACGGAGTCAACGTGGTGCTGGCAGGTGCGACCACAGTGCTGAAGCCAGGTGCATTGCTCTTCGCAGGCATGCAGGCAAGCTGCTGCCGGCGTGCGCCACCGCCGGCACAGGAAGGAAAACATGATCCTTGCGGCGGCTGCCAAATATGTTGCTGCTCGGCCGGAAGCTTTTCCTGCTGCATGTTGTTAACGTGTTGCACTGCGGTGCTGCAGTAGCACCACTGAGCTTACCATATGCAGCAGCAGCAGCAGAAGCAGTGTAAATAGCAGCAGAA
The DNA here is from genome assembly GCA_032358315.1 of Ophiocytium majus. Lineage (NCBI taxonomy): Eukaryota > Xanthophyceae > Mischococcales > Ophiocytiaceae > Ophiocytium > Ophiocytium majus. Next base: position 1,141 of record JAULBY010036878.1, on the reverse strand, counting down.
GCGCACAAATGCGCATATGCTTGGCACTACAGCGCACCCTGTAGTGTGCACACAACCGCTACTACTAGGTAGTATACGGGATTTTCACGCGCTTGCCGCCTGCTGCTGCTGTGTGAGCGTTGCACTTCGCAGGAGGGGCGGTGTATGCCATCAGCAAGGCGGCAAACCTGGCTGTTTCTGTGTTCAGACTTGCTGACTACCGGACGCCGCGTGGCCACGACGTGGACCTGACCAGGGTGCGCGACTACGGCCTGCAGGTAACACCACCATATTTAAGTTGTGATCGTCATGTTGAAGCTGAAGAAACTGCATTGGTGCGGCGGCGTGTGCTGCTGCGCACACTTGCTTGATAGCGAAGGCGTACGCAGCTGCTGCCAGTGTTCACCATACTGTCCCTACACTGCAGTGTTATTGCTGATGGCCAGTTTTGGTACGTGTTGCCGCCCGCAGGCAACCAGACACCAGTCAGTTATTGTGCAAGGTACAAGTTCAACTTCAATGCAACTTCAACTTCAACCAGGGTAATCTGTGCTGAGCTACACTTAAATTACGACAAAACCAGCACATGATCCAACGACCGCTGCAATCACACGCACTCCTGACACCACAGGTGCCGCTCAGCCTGCCGAGCGTGCGCGCGACACGTCAACCTATGTATGTTGTTGTCGGGCTTTCATGTGGCGGGTTGTGATTTTGACATTACAGTGCACTGACGACTTCGTGCGGGGTGCTGTCACCCCGCCAGCACCCGCACTAAAGCAAGACTTGCAATAAATCAGATAGGGCATTGTGTACCGTTTACAAAAAATCACGTGGTCTGTGACAGGTCTCTGAACCCCGCATGAAGTACTTCGAAGTACGTACAACCCCTGACCCATCACTGCTCCTGCTGGAAAGGTCTGTCACTGTGGACACGTGCTGCTGCCGCTGCCGCTGGATGCCAGCATGCAACACTTGTGCTAACACGCTCCATGACTCGGGACAACTGCTCCTGAGCACTGCTGCTGCTCTTTGCCCTGCTGAGCAGATGAGGAGCGCCCACCCGCTGAGTTATGCACCATGTATAAGGTTGTGCCAATCCGTATATTTGGAATCGAAATATACCGTATATAACCGTATATACTGTATATACCCCGTATAT
>JAULBY010036867.1:0-14330 GCA_032358315.1 Ophiocytium majus | reverse complement strand
GTGGTGCGCTGCAGCATTTGCAGCAGCACCGGCACAGCGGCGCCGCCTTTTGCAGTACAGTGGTGTGGCACTGCCACTGGGGGACTGGTGGGCGCGTGTGTGTCCATTTGCGGTATGCGGTGTGGTGCGGTGGTGGTGCTGAGCAGCATTTACAGCACCATCGGTGCAGCGGCGCCGCCTTTGCAGTACAGCGGTGTGGCACTGCCACACGGGCGTGCGTGCTGCGTCCAGCTTTGTAGGTTTTTGTTACATGTGTAAGGCGGCGGGTGGGGTGTGGCGCGCACACACTGGTGCAAGCGCACGCGCATGCCGCCTGCATCAGTGTGACCTCGGTAGCCACTTGTACGTGGCAATGCCATGGCAGGCGCTGATGTGGGCCCTGCTGCACAGGCATCGCCACCCGCACGGCACCTGTTGCCTGCGTTTTTGCACACTACTCAGCGCGGCATGGTGGGTGCATGGCACCTGCTGGCTGGCGTGACACTTTCATGCAGGCTCGGCTGCACTTGCGTGCAGCTACGCGCGGGGTGTCACATGCCCGGCGCACTGTACAGCGCTCCCCGCATGGGCTGCGGTTTATACACATGTCAATCCATTGGGTGCACTGTGTGCACTGTCCACCACACACCATGTGGTGTCCACATGACCTTCCGCTGCTTGGAAAGTCACGCTTCCTCTGCTGTGGTGTTGCGCTCGTCTGTGCGGTCTGCTGTGTAGTGCCTGTCGCCACCAGTGAGTGCCATATGCCTGCGTGTGCCGTGTGATGAGCTGCTGTTTACTCAGCGCAAGAACAAGACTGAAGCACATGCTCAAATGTGACTGCATACCCCACAATATGTGCATACATACACGTCGCTTGCCGCACGACAGTGCACAATACTATGATTCCAGTCAGCTCGCCATGCCTGGTTTTGCCGCCGGTGATGGTGTACTTACCGCCGCCCTGCAACTACACTGTTAGAACTGACGTCAGGCATGTGTGAGTGCACGCCAGGTTGACTGACGCCTTCACATTTGCACGCCAACCACTGGCCCTGCAGCAGCGCAACCACACACAGTACTCTAGCAGCGCCCAAATTGCTCAATGGTGCTTGCACGCCATTGTATGCCACGTGCTGGGGCACTGCCTGTTTCCCATGGCTCGCCTGCCCTGCTGCACATGACTGCAGTGCCAGCATTTTGCAATGCTGTTCGAGAAACGGCACAGCGACCAGCACTGCACGCCGGCGTTGCATGGCAGTGGCAAGCGTAGCAGACGTGCGGGCAAAGAATTCAGCAAGCGCAGGGCGCACGAACGGAGGCACCCACCCCATGCAGTCCATCAAAAACTCTCGTCAACTATCGTGCCTGTCAAGTGTTATTACGTCGTCGTAAAGGGATGTGTAACGTTTGCCGAAAACGCCTGGCACAACCGTGCCCAACGCCAGCAGCCACAGTGCAGTGCTGGTATAGCAGCCGCCCATGCACAGTGCTTCGCCGCGCAGCGCCGCCGCGCGCCCATGAGCACGCACATTCAGTTGTTGTCGTTGAGCGACAGCACGGCCATGAACGCCTCCTGCGGGACGTTGACCTTGCCCATGGCCTTCATGCGCTTCTTGCCCTTGGCCTGCTTCTGCAGCAGCTTCTTCTTTCGCGTGATGTCGCCGCCGTAGCACTTGGCCAGAACGTCCTTGCTCATCGCGGAGATGGCGCTCGATGCCACGGGCTGCTCAGCAGACACACGCACACAGACACGCGAGGGCGCGCACAGCGCACGCACACGGTGACGTTGAGGTGCAGTTCTCCTTAAACAGGCTTTGAAGCGACGAGTGTGGGCCGAGCACCCCACATTCCTGCTACAGCTCTGTACAACCCCGCCTGGGTGCGACACAACATGTGCGGGTCGGCGCTGTGGCTGCGACATGCAGCAAATGCACCACACACACACACACACACACACACACACACCCACCGTGCCAGCACAGCATGTCCGTTGGCAAGCCGCACGACCTGCGCAACCTACAGTTGCAGGCGCCAGTAGCGAGAGCAAGCGAGCGCTCGGTACGCCCCACACACTCTACTGCAGTTTCCTCTGCCGGCGCCAGCGCTCGCAGATGCAAGGCGGGTAGCAGGGCGGTGGCGCGCATTGCGGGTGCAGACAGGACTGACCTTGGCGCCGATGCACGCCTGGATGGGCACCCTGAAGAGCTGGCGCGGGATGAGCTGCTTGAGCTTCTCGGTCAGCTGCTTGCCGCGCGTGTGCGCCTGGTCGCGGTGGCAGATGGACGCCAGCGGCCCCGCCTCCTCCCCGTTGATCTTGATGTCAAGACGCACCTGCTCGGCCGTGGGCACGTGTAGGCGCACGGTGGCGGGGGGGGGGTGAGAACGCGCCCCAGCGGCAGGAGGTGCCACTGCTCATGCTTGCAAGCATCAACACCCACGCAGGTTATGATGGGCATGGAGCGCCGCCAGGCTGCAAGCTAAGGTGTGTGGCTGTGTGGGCAAGTGGCTGCGTGGCCGCAGGCGCGCCAGTAGCATCAACACTGCACAACTTGGGCAGCAGCAGATAGTCTACGTCCTACATGAGATGACCTGCTACTGGTGCAACATTACTGCGGAGGCATGCACGCTGGGGCAGCTGTTGTGCACGCCGACGCCATGGTGCTCTTTACTGCTGCCTGGATGGGAAGCCAGCGGCCACGCACTGTTCGGCTGCCCTTTGAGGGGAGCACATTGGCGTGACCCAGTTCTTGTACACTTCCAAACAAGCATGTACATGCAGTCTTAAGAGGCAAGGTGCCAGATTGTGCGGGCCCAAGGGAGGCCGGCTCACCAGGTCGTTCTCCCTGTAGCCCGTGAGCGAGTACTCCATGGATGCATAGCCCTTTGACCTGCTCTTCACCTGCAGTGGCAGCCAGTGCACCCATGCAAGGCAATAGCACACACACCCCATGTCAACCACTGCACAGTGCGGCAGCAGCCATGGCTGCCTGCGCAGGACCAGACGCGCAGCGCCACATTGGAACCGACATTGCCCCAGCAGGAGCGCCGCCGCCTGCAATGCAGTGCCACCGCAGTCCTGCTCCAGCAGCAGCAGCCCAGCAAACGATGCAGGCATGTAGGTGGTGCGGTTGCACGTGGCGGCGAGGGCAGCCATCCCTGCAGCAAGTTCCTGTGCCACCGCAACCGCCGCCGCGGACCAATTCACTGCAGCAGCCACCACAGCACTGGCATGTGCCCACCTGGTCAAAGAAGTCTGTGATGACCTCTGCAAGCGGCATGTCGTAGATGATGGCGCCCCTGGTGGGGGTCAGGAACTTGAGGTCCTTGAGCTGCAGACGCGCGCAGCCGGCACAGCGGCGGTGGGTGGCATGGCGAGGCGGCGTGAGCAATGATGCAAGAGCTCAATGCAGTAGAGTATTCAACAACACCAAGTTTAGGCAGCGCAGTCAAACGGCGGCACCCAGATGCCAAGGTGCGCTGGCAACCAACACAGAGCAGACACACGCCAGCCCACGTGCTCACTCTCCGCCAGGCACAGGGGCGGAAGCAAGGCCTCTGCGACATCAAAACCAGCTGCCCGCATGCCACACACGCACACTCTCTGCCGCGTAAACAGCAAAGCCAGCTGCTCAGCAGGCGGGGAGGGGGGCGCACCTCGCCACGGCGGTTCTGGCACAGCTCCATGAGCGTCCCCGTGTACTCCTGCGGCGTGAGTATCTCCAGCCGCACGTACGGCTCCGACACGCTCTTGCGCTTGTCCCCGTCCGGCAGCTTAACGGGGCTGTCAACCACCAGCTCCTCCCCCTTTGTCGTGACCGCCTTGTACACCACTGACGGCGCCGTCACAATCAGGTCCAGGTCTGCCGGGGGCAGGTGGCAATTGGGCAGCGGGCGTGGCCGTGAGCTGGGTCTGTATGCCCAGGGCTTCGCTTGCTGCGGCACACTGGTTGTGTCACTGCCGCAGTTACAGGAAGTTGCGTGTATTGGGTGACGGCGCAAGAGCCGCCCCCCTGAGCCGTGCAAAGCGTTAAAAAACGAGAGGTGTACCGAGGGAGACGGTCTGGACGCTGCGCATGCTGGTGCCGCTGCTGCGCGTGGCACCTGCACAGCGCTGTTGAGACTCATGGATGTCAACTTTGCAGCTGCCGTGTGTGCACTCACTGTACTCCCTCTCCAGCCGCTCCTGCACGACGTCCATGTGCAGCAGGCCCAGGAAGCCGCACCTGCGAGCGCGCGCGCATTGCCAGTAGCACAGCAACACCGCACGTGCCAGTCAGCACATCCACTCAACACCCACAGCCGGATGACCACCGCATGCCGCGATGCCTGCACCGAAGCACACTCGCCACGCGCACGCACGACCACCCCCTCATACGCCGCCACTGCGTCCGCCACCTGCTGCCAGCACACCTCACACACTCTTCGCCCCCGGCTACACACACACACTGCGCAGCTGCACACCGCTCTGGCCGCCACCCGGCGCCCACAACCGAACTAAACTAACCGGCCGCCGCGACCGGGCGCCGCACCTGAAGCCAAAGCCCATGGCGCTGGATGTCTCGGGCTCGTACGCGAGGGCGGCGTCATTTAGCTTGAGCTTGCCGAGCGCGTCGCGCAGCGACTCGTAGTCGTTCGCGTCCACGGGGTACAGGCCGCAGAAGACCATGGGGCGCGCCTCCGCGTAGCCCGGCAGCGCCTCCACGACGGCGTCCTCCGGCAGGCGCGCTGCGTTGGGGGGCGCATGCGGCGGCGGCGGCAGCAATGGCGGCGGCGGCGGCAGCAATGGCGGCAGCGGCAGCAATGGCGGCGGCGGCAGCAATGGCGGCGGCAGCGAGGGTGCGGTGTGATTGAGCGCGTGCCCCTGGGGGGGAGAGCAGCCACGCAAGGCGGCACTTCGCACAGCGGCATGGGGAGACTCGAAGGTGTGTGGCACGACGGTGTGTGTGCGGGAAGGCAGTGGAGTGATCAACCAGTACTGGGGCAACGGTGCGTGTGGCACGCGTGTGGGTGTGTGGAGCTACGAAGTGGCTGCACAATGCAACTGCGGGTGTTGGCGTGCGGCGCCACTGGGGACGGCCAGTTGCCAGAGACATTGTGCGCTCTCCTGATGACGCACTGGCAACGGGCATGCCGTTTCGTTTGTGTTGGCGCCACCCAGAGCCGCTGATGTGGTGGTGGCGTCGACTGCCACCCAGCAGCGCCTTGTTACCGCCCCGTGACGGTGGGCCATAGCCTTGGGTAGCGCACAGGCCCAGAATGGTGTGCATGCACCACCGCTATAACATCGCACCACCCCCATGCATGTATATACTACTAGTAGTACTTGAGTACATATAGGTGCTGCAATTGACGTACTTCAAAGTATTGTAATCATATCATGTACGTACATGCACTTAGAAGTAACCCAATACCATACCAATTTATATAGTGTACCATATATATACAGTACATACATCTACCTTCAAAAGTAGCCCTTGAGGTACAGATCTATGGATATATGTATTTATAAACATACCGGTACATGCTTCAAGTGTATACTACTTCAGAAGTATGTGCACAATGAGCATGTGTGTGCACCTCATGAGGTGCTGCCTTCCAAAACGAACCCTGTACGCAACCATTCCGCACAACCTGCAGCCCATGCAACCGCACACGCACAACCGTTGCGGCTGCACCAGCCATCCCTGACACACACACACAGCGCGCGCGCCGTCATCCCAGCGCTCACCGTTGGTGATGGTATCACCCACGCGTGCGTCTGTCACATCCTTGATGCCCGCCACCAGGTAGCCCACCTCTCCCGCGCTCAGCCCCTCCGGCAGCACCAAGTCCGCGGGCGTCCTCACGCCCACCTCTATCACCTGGCAAATGCACGACGAAACGTTGTTCGCACTCACAGGTGCGCAAGAGCCCAGGTCGTGCAAGTGTCTGTGTGCATGTGTGTGTGGGGGGGCTGGGTCAGTGGGTGCGCGAGCCAAGGGAGCCGGCGCGCAGCAGCGGCAGCTGCGCTGCGCTGGCGATTTGTGTGGCAGAAGTGGCAGGGGCAGGGGGGGGGGCTGTGCGCTGTGCGAGGTGTGTGGCGGTGTGTGGGGGCTCACCTCGTGCTCGGCGCCGCTGGCCATGAACCTGACCTGCTCAGCAGCAAGCAGGGCATGGCATGGTGCAGCCGTGTTAGTCGTTGCCATGGCGCTCTCTGGCGCCATGCCAGCACGAGCGGCACATGCTGCTGCAGTTGGCACCGTGTGTCACGCCAGGGCTGTGCGGGCTGCCACCGCCTGTGCCCTGGCGCGCACAACCACTGCCGACGTGCCGCAACAACAAGCAGCCTGGGCGACGAAGGAGCGGTCACAGCCACTGCTGCTTCTGCTTGCGACACCTCTTGTTGTTGAGCTATATGACTATGTCTGCACTGGGCTGCGCACGGCCATTCCTGCATGCTGGCGTGCGGGGCCGGCGCTCTTGCATGCCCTCAAATGCAAAGTGAGACAACTACTTCAAGTACTTTAAGTTAATAGTTGAAGTAGGCTGCCTTGAGCACCTTATCACCCTTCTTGACGGAGCCGTCCATTACCCTGAAGAACACCACCACGCCCTTGTACTCATCATAGTACGAGTCGTAGATCAGGGCGCGCAGGGGGCCGCCGGTGGCCTTGGGCGGCGGCGGCACCTGCATGCGCGCAAGAGGACAGCAGGTGGCGCTCAGCTGCCCGCGCGCCAGCACAGAGTGCCGAGGCGCTCACCAATGACAGCGTCACTCATCTAGCCCACACTGTGGGTGCACACAGTGGTGTGCGGTGCGGCGGCGGCGTGCACAGCGGCAGCAGCGGTGCTGAGGCGGACGCGGCAACAGTGCGTGGGCACCACCGCTCATTTGCACGGGCCCCGTACCATGTGCCCGTGCTTGAGTTTAGCTCAAATTTTAAGGGGAAATCAAGACAAGATCGGCAGCGAATCACCGCCAGCGAGCTGGTTACGCAGCACACTACGGCGCCGCACGCACCCGCTTCACCACCGCCTCCAGTATCTCCTTGATGCCGATGCCCGTCTTGCCGCTGCACAGCAGGGGGTCCGTGCAGTCCAGCCCGATGGTGGCCTCCACCTCCTCCGCAATCCTGCACGCGCTCAAGTAACACCCAGCTGTGTAAGCTGCGCACAGGCGTCATGCGGAGCAGGTCCAGTGCGACAGTCCAGCACCGGGCGGGCGGCGGTGGCTGCAGCGCGGCAGCTGCTGAGCTGGATATCCACACAGGTATGTGGGGGGAAAAGACATGACAGCTGCTGACGTGGCGCGGTATGGCACCTGCGCGCTTGTCGGCCCTGAACTGCCGGGTGGGTGACAGTTGCAACACACCGCCACCTCCGGCCTGACACATCCGTCCCGGTCAATGCAGGAACTGGAGCAGCAGCGATGGGCGCCACCCGGCCGCATGGAGCGTGCACTCAGGCGCGCAATGAGTCCCCACTCTTTCCCTTCCCATGAATGCCAGCTGCACGAGCGGCGGTGCTGTCTGTGCACCATTCACTCTGGAGGAGAGCACTTTCAAGTGCTGAGCACACCCCGCTCACCCCCCACCGCTGCAGTAGTGCCTCCGCAGGCGCGGCACGCAACAGCCGCGCGCGATTCCAGCCGCGCCGCACTTATTGGGCAACCACTTTACAGATGAGCTATAGATGTACGCGGGCGCTACAGCAGGTGTACCTTTAGCCGGCGGTCGCTCAGAGCTTTTTGAAAAACTGCACTTTGTATTGTTGACGGTGCGCAGCTGTGAGTGTCTACACGGCCCCAGCTGGCCATGCCTTGCAGACCGACATGCATGCTCTGGGTTATTGCACATCCACAAGTGCATATCAGTAAAATTACAGTTACACTTGTTCATATACGCAACAGAGTGCCCGCTGTGTTGCATCTACAAGCTTCACACAAAACGCATGTGCAGCACGCTCCGCCCCCGCCCCCACCCGCCCCCCGTCGCGCACCTCAGGGGGTCCGCAGCCGGCAGGTCCACTTTGTTGAGCACGGGTATGATCTCCAGGTTGTTCTCGAGCGCCAGGTAGCAGTTGGCCAGCGTCTGCGCCTCCACGCCTGCAGCGCGGGAGAGAGGCACCACCGGATGGCGTGCACACTGTGAGCGCGACTCGTGGGCACCGACACTGCAGGGCGGTAGGCTCGGGCATGGCGCGCACATGAGGTTGGGTACACAAATTTGGCTGTGCTGAGGCATTGGAGTGCCTGTGGCGGACTGGGTGGGCGCCTGTCGAGCCACAGCTGCCACGTCTTAACCGTCGGGTGCGCGTTTCATGTTTGGTTTTGTGGTGGTTCACGCACAGCTGTTTCAGAAGGATGTGCAAGTAAGATGCAGTATGTGCTGGCATGAGTCACCTTGAGAGGCGTCCACGACCAGCAGCGCGCCCTCGCAGGCCGCCAGGGACCGCGACACCTGCCAGCGGTTTTGGTACACGCAAGCGGTCCGACAGTGATCAACCACACCAGAGTTCGTCGGCAAACTCATGCAGCAGCAGCTGCTGCGGCTGCTGCAGGCGCCAGTATTGCAGCAGACAAGTGCCAACAGTGCCATGGGTAGAAAAATCTGCACAGATATGAGCGGCAACCACAGCCCTACACTTGATGCACACAGAACCACACAAAAAAAACACCATGTATGCTTTGTCTCAAGGCAGTGCTGTGGTTGAAGAACGGCTCTTGCGAAATGGAACTGCTGTGCGCGGCTGGTGCAAGCGGTTCCCGGGCATGTGCGGGGCCGTCGCTAACCTCGTATGAAAAGTCAACGTGCCCAGGTGTGTCGATGAGATTGAGCTGGTAGGTGATACCGTCGTCAGCCGGGTAGAGGATGCGAGCTGCGTTGAGCTTGATGGTGATGCCCCTCTCCCTCTCCAGGTCCATAGAGTCCAGCAGCTGTGCCTTCATGTCTCGCTTCGCCACCGCCGACGTGAACTCCAGCAGCCTGCGGTGACCAGCCGCGGCGACATCGCACGCAGCAAGCAGCAGTGTCACAAGCCGCCCGCGGGCGACCGACACCTGACGACCACGCTGGCGAAGTAGTAGGCCCGTGCTGTCACTGTGGTTTCAAAGTGCGTGTAGCAAGTTGTTGTTGTTGCAGAGCCACCTGCGACACTGCGACGCAGAGCAAACGAAGCTCTCACCTGTCGGCCAAGGTGCTCTTGCCGTGGTCGATGTGGGCGATGATGCAGAAGTTCCTGATTCTGGTCACGTCCGTAAGCTGCTGCTGGCCAGCGTCCTTCCTCGCCGCCATCGTCGTCAGCCTGCCAGCTGCACTTATGCGGCGGCGAGGGAGTGACGAGACCTCTGCCCGGCGGGTCCCCCATGACCTGGGCGCCGGCGCAAAGGCCTCGGCGCACCATGGCGCTGCCACCAGCGCCAGGGCGACGAGACTTCGCCGCATGCCGGCCATGGCAACCCACGGCGGCGCGTGTGGGCGCTGCTGGCAGCAGTGGGCGCAAAAGGGCGCCAAGGTGTCAAAAAAGGCGTTATAGGCGCTGGCTTGCGCCTGCATGCATGCTGCCGAGACGGCTCAGTGCTTTGCCATCGCAGTGCTGCTGTGGCCGCGCTCGCGCGATCGCGCGGACATAGGAGCAGACAGTGTTCGTACGTGGCTAGTTGTACAGGTTGCCGCTGGAGTTTGCAACTGACGGTGTCTCGAGCAGCAGCGGCCTCAACATCCTGCATCCAAGATGTTGCCGCAGTGGGTTTTCAAGCGCACGGGTCGCGCACTGGTGTCACGCGGGCTGCTGCTGCTGCCAGAGCCTGCCATGTATTCAGCAGCAGCTGCTGCTGTGCCTTCGACAGCTGGCGCTGTCTCTCCATCAGCAAAACCACCAGCAGCAGCAGGAGCAGGAGCAGGAGCAGGAGGAGTTGTAGCCCCAGCAGCAACTTCCGCTGCTGTCAGATCACAAGCTGCGAGCAGGCGCCATCACACGGGCTGCATGGTGCCACATCACATGCTGGCCATGGCGCAGCTTGGGCAGCGCCCTCCACCACTGCAGTGCAGGGCTATGTCCAGCGTGTCAGGCAGAGGGCCGCTAATGAACAACGCTATCAGGGCACCCCGGGTGCTGCTGGTGCTGCCACAAAAGAAAGGGGAAGAGGGGCCCAGGCCGCAGGTTGTGGACCGCTTCGCGGCTCTCGCAAAGGCCAGAGCTATGGGCATGGATCTGGTGTGCGGTGAGTGCAGGAAGTGCAGCTGGACGGTCTGTGAGGGCTGCCCTGGTGTCCACGTACGCGCAGCGTAGACCGGTGCAACGATGTCGCTGCTGCCACGACACCAGTTGCAAGCGCGGCTGGCAGTTGGTGCGCGAGGCAGCCTGAAGGGTAGGCGGTGTCAGCGCACTGGTGTCTTGAGATGAAACAGGTCTGTGTGACAGCTGTTTTGCATGGCTGCGACGTGGCTACTGTTGTCAGCGTAGTGCTTTGCAGCTGAGTTCCGGGGACGGCAGGTGCGGTGCGCGCTTGGCGCGGGCATTGCATCTGGCTCCCCTCCTGTTGCATGCCAAGGTGCCTGTGTGTGGGTGTGTATGTATATGTGGAAGGGTTAACACAGCATTGGCCTGCTTGCATGCCTTTGGGCTTGCAGCACAAACAGGTAATGCACCATAGCACGAGCTGGATTCTAACGTGACAGCGACACTTGCATTTGTGTTTTTGCTGACCCTTGTGTTACCTGTTCTCGTGCACATCTGCAGTGGCTCCTGACGCGCAACCACCGGTGTGCCGACTCATGAACTACTCGCTGGAAATGTTTCAACGGAAGCAGCAGATGAAGGAGAAAAAGGCGACGAAACGGGTCCAGCAGGTAGGCACGCATGTTGCGGCCACAGCCGCTGCCGCGTCCGCGCATGCGCGACTCGCAATGCATGCGCCACATTTGCATGCCAGCGGCATGCCTTGCAGCCCTGCCGGCTGCAGCAGCACCAGTCGCAACGGTCGTCGACGGTGTGCAGCAGCCTGTGTGGAGCAAAAATGCGCTGCATGGTATGTGGCCACACTCTTGCGTGCACATGCGCTGGCACCGCGGGTGCGCAGCCCGCTGAGCGCGTGGCAGGGCTGATGGCGCCGCCACCGCCGCCACCCACACACCCGGCATGACACGTCGCTTGAGCGCGCAGCTGAAGGAGGTGCGGTTCAAGGGGTTGATCGCGGCCAATGACCTGGAGCGAAAGGTCACTAAGGCCATGGAGTACTTGGAGCGTGGCGACAAGGTCAAGGTCAGCCAGTGCCCGCCTGCTGCCGCGACCGCCGGTGTGCGCTAACAGCTTGCGCGCCCATTCGGCACTGCGCCCGAGGGCTGTGTTGAGGCGCCGCACACCTGTGCTTTTGTCTCGGTGCAGCAGCCAGTCATGCTGGCGTGGGCAGGCATTAGTGCACGCAAACGCGTGCCATGGGACCGGCTCCACTCCTGTACTTCACTGATTTGCACTGGCGGGTGTGCAAGAGCCCAGGGCACGCACGAATGTACTGCAGGAGCATGTAGCAGTGAAATGGGCATTCCCTAGGCCTGTATGGAAAGTCATATGTGCACAGTCAACACTCCTGTAGCACAGGGCGAGCGGCAGCACCCATGCTGTGGGTAGCAGTGCTGGCGACTGCGCAGCCGCCCGCGTGTCAAGCATGTGCGTTTCCAGACGCCTCTCACCGCGCCCGCTCTTTGCCGTGAATTACTGCCGCTGACCGCTGCGCGCAGATAAACATTGGCGCCTCAGGGATGCACCTGAGAAGCAAGCCAGACTGCGTCAAGGATGTATATGAGCGCATCATGGCCAAGCTGCCCGTCGAGAACCTAGTGGTGAGTCGCATGGCCGCGGCGGCGCGTGTATATCACCGTCTGAGCACGCAAAGCCCTGCTGCGGGGCGCGTCCGCACCATTAATATGGAAATCGCCAAAGCGCTGCTGCGCAAGTGCGTGCTGTGCTGTAGTGGTGCGCGCGCGTGCAACAGGGGCTGCAGCGCCGCGGCGGCGGCAGCAGCGTGCGGAGCGCACGCCTTAGGCGGCATCTGCGGCTGGACCGCTGCCGCTGTACTGCGTTTGTAGTATACATACACAAGGATCTCAAGAACCTGCTCCGCACCATGCATGTTAAACCCATACTTCAGACTTCGTACCTCGAAGCATGTTGTACTCCGATGAAGTACGTTCGAAGTAGATGTTTCATGATGCGACCACATGAGCTGCATGTGTTGGCTCGGCAGCTGCGTAAGAAGTGTGCGCGTGGCATAGCGTGTTCCGCACCACCCTCATGTCTGCAACTTCACGCTATAAGAAACTGCATGCGCAGGTAACGCTGCGCCACGAGCGGCGTCAGCGGCAGCCCCGCTCAGCTGGCATGCCCACACCCTTGTTGTGCCACTGACTCGTGAGCCGTCCCTGCATGCCGCGGCGCAGATTATCTTTGAGCCGTCCGTCAACCCCGCCTTGCGTCGCTCCATGGTCGTGAGCCTGAAGGCAGGTGGGGGGGGGGGCGGTGGCGGTGGCGGTGGCGGTGGCGGCGCCGGCGCACCAAGCTCAAGTGGAGGCAGCAATGGCGGCAGTACTGGTGCCGCTGCTGCTGGGGGTGCCCGTGCCATGGAAGCCAGCAGCCGTGGTGGCGGCGGCAGCGGTGCCGGCCGCAGTTTCCTGGTGAACGGTGCTGCGGGTGCGGAGTGCTGACGCTGTGGTACGCCTGCGTTGGCGTAGAAGTGTAGGCGCATGTGGAGTCGCCGCGCAGCACCCTAGTATTCCAAGTAGCGCGGCGCTGCAGGTTTCACACCCTGTTGGCCCTTCCACGCTAGTCTTTGGGTGAGCGTGAGATGCTAGGGAGTTGGCTTGCAGCACCTAGTGTACAACGTAGGCGGAGCTGCGCAGGCTTCGCACTGCTGTCGGCCGTCTCACCCTAGTCCTCTTGAGCATTTTTGGGCAGCGCATGTTGCTGCCTCGTCCGCACGTGCGTTGGCCGCGGTGAGCAAGTGCGCGCCCGCACTGTGAGCCCGCGCATACATGGCATCCCCACATTCCATTATGCAACAGCATGGAACCAAGCATGGCACAGAGAAACCGTCACTGAAGGCGGCGGTACACGCCCACCCCGTTGCCACAGCTGCTCGGGAGGCAGCTGCCCCATGGGCGGTGACCGCTGTGCGTCCATCTGTGCCACGCTGACTGTTGTGAGGCATCTGAAATGCTGCAGACTGTGGATGGGTGCTCTGCCTTGCTTGGTTGCCCACGTCTTGTCACGCATGGTGCTGTCCAGGCGCTAGGCACCTCAAGTATGAATACTTGTATTGTCGATGCTCACTGTGCATGCTGCATCTGAGCTGCCGCGCTGTCTGCTAAGGAGGTCCGAGCGCTGGCTTGACCACAGCGGTGCGTCACCGCGCCAGCTGTGCATCTCTGGCAACCACCTGTGCTGGCCATGTTTGGTGCGCACCTGCAGTGCCACACCGACATGACCTCCAGCATGCTATGACTGCCATGTGCAAGTGCATCACTCTCTCTGTAGCCACGTCGTTTCAAAACATTCTTGAAAATGGGCGGCCGCTCGTGCGCGGCCGCGGCGAATTTTTCATATAGCAGGGCAGAATTTTTTTCTAATTTAATTCAGCAGGAGGGGGGGAGGGGGAAGAAGGGAGGAAGGAGGGAAAGGAAAGAGCAGGGGGTGCTGAAAATATGATGGGCGCTAGCACAGGTGCCCAGCTATCCCTCTACCAAATTTCAGCACTGTATCAGCTGTTTTGAGTGACTTCACCTTGCAGCATCACCAGAAGGGGAGACGAAATTCCTGGCTTCACCAGAAGGGGAGACGAAATTCCTGGCTTCACGCAGATGTCAGCCTGGCGGTAGGCAGGTCACCGTAGCTGCGCACCTGGGTGCAACAAAGTGGTGTTGACACAAGCTCAGGTGTTTCCCTTGCTGGCACCGACTGTGGTATCCACATCTTGGCTGCCTGAAGCCTTTGCGCTGCTGTTCAACGATAACTTTCTGCTTCACGTGTACTACCGCAACAGGTGTGCTATTTGGGTGCGTCGCATCGTGCGCTGCCACTGTCGAATTTGCTGCCGCAAGTTCATGGCACTGCAGCAACAACTGTTCGTACAAAGCCACAATGGTGTATATCCTGCACTCAGAATGTTGCAGGTGCATTTTACCTGTACATGACCATGCTTGGCTTGACCTGGTTTCGCAGTGCGGCATGTCGTTTCCATGTAAAGCTACAGCAGACTGTTGTTGCCGCGCATCACTGTCCAGAGGCTGTTGGCAACACCTACTGTACTTTTATTAAACTCCGCTTAGGGCGCGGAAAGCCCTTTGCACACGGTGCGCATGACCAGAAAAAGGGAT
>JAULBY010036856.1:0-14330 GCA_032358315.1 Ophiocytium majus | reverse complement strand
TGCTCTGAGCTCATGTTTGCTCCCAAATCGCTGGTTCAAATCACCGACCTATTATTGGGTGGGCCGGAGGAAGTATTATACTACTGTAGTACTACAAGTAGACTACATTTGTGCCTACATATATAGGTAGTTCTATTTATTTGCACTTGTGGGCGTGCAAGAGCACATGTCATGTATGCCAGTACGGCCACTGGGTGCCAAGGCAAATGCACCGCAGTTTAAGTACACCAAATCGAAAATCATACGCTGTGACCCATCATTAGCAATGATAGATGCGATGCGGGTGTTACTCCACAGATGTGTCCCCCCAGTGACCTCACTGGTGTCACAGCATGCGCGGCGCTCGCACTTCAAATTACTACCTTTTCGCTACCTGTCTGATTTTCTGGTCACACACACCGTGTGCAAAGGGCTTTCGGCGCCCTAAGGAGGTTAATAAGAGTACGTCGAGTAGCACTCCAATGACGCACCGTCATGCTCAGCTCGGGTGCCCGGTACCACCAAAAACAGTGCTCCAAGCACTTCAAGTCCTACTTCAAGTCCTACTTCAACAACAAGCACCTGCATGCGCAGCAGCTTGGGGAAGACACGCCCGGTGACCACACGTCCACCGCGCTCGTATAGTATAGTCCTGTAGCAGTATCACATCAGCTGCTGAATGTACTGCTACTTCAAGTCTTACTTCAAGTCCTACTTCAACAGTGCACATGCATGCTCAGCAGCCCCCGCGAAGATGCACTCCAGCAACCACACGTCCACCATGCTCGTGTAGTTTTGCAGCAGTACCACATCAGGTGCTGAAAGTACTGCTACTTCAAGTCCTACTTCAACAACGCACACACACCTGCATGCTCAGCAGCTCCGCGAAGATGCACCCGAGCGACCACACGTCCACCGCGCTCGTGTAGTCCTGCAGCAGTATGAGCTCCGGCGCGCGGTACCACCGCGTCACCACGTGCTTTGTCAGCTGCCGCCGCAGCTGTGTGTGGGGCGGACCCACCGCTGCCGCCGCCGCCGCCAGGGCCGCCGCTGCCCCCTGCCCCCCCCCCTTTCCCCCAGGGGGTGGGGGGGAGCGTGAGCGCGAGCGCTGGGCGCAGCCGTGGACGTGCTCTCCTTCGCTGCCACCGCTGTGGCTGTGGGCATCTGGGTCGCTGTCGCCGTCGCCTAGGGTGTACAGCCACAGAGTGCAGGGCGAAGTTCAATTACATTTCGCTATTATAAATACTTTCTCATGGTAAGTCACACGGTATTCACGAATTAATTTTCCCATTTTCTTTTTTTGATTTTCCCAAAAGTCACCAATTTTCTGCTCAAATTCATAAATTTTGGACACAAATGGTTAAGTGTGGGCATCTGCATCGCTGTCTCCGGCGCCTGGTGTTGCGGCCACAGAGCGCAGGGCACGCATGCATGGGGGTAGCGGCTTGTTGAGCAACTTCAACTTCTATTGAGCCAACTTCAAGTTTCATGGACAGCGGCAGCACACGTGCCCCGCCCGGTTGCGGCCGCTGCCGCAGACACCAGCTTGGACTCCGAAACAAAACCAGCCATTCACTGTCTCCGCCACCTATGTGTTGCAGCCGCACAGCGCAGGGCGAAGCACGAGGCAGAATTGCAGCGTGCCCCCCTCAATGTGCCCGCTGCAGCAACACCAACTTCAACTGTGAAATAAAATCAGCTGTTCACTCTTGCTGCTGCCGCCAGTGCTCACCTGCCTCCCCCTCGCTGTCACTGCTGCCGCCGCTGCCGCAGTGGTGCTTTCGCTTGAGCAGGTCAGAGGGGTGTGGCAGCAGCGAGGCACGTGCAGCCCCGCTCAATGTGGTCCTGCCCTACTGAAGTAGTGTCATGTGTGGCATGTACTACAGCTGAGCACCAAAACCAATGTGTGGGGGTACATTAGTATGGGGGGCATCCAATAAATCATCAAAGTTTTAGCCCCGGGCGACCACTCGGCACAAGACGGTACGACTCCTCCATCTAGTCGTGATAAAGCCCTACTCCTAGCACCGGCAGCTGCTGGCAGTGCTGCCGGTGCTCACCTGCCCCGCCCTCGCTGTCGCTGCTGCCCCCGACGCCGCAGCGGCGCTTGCGCTTGCGCAGGTCAGAGGGCTGCGGCTCAGGGCACGTGCAGCCCCGCTCAATGTGCACCTCAACTGCTGCAACATCAACTTCAAGTTGAACTAAAATCAGCGGTTTCAACTCTTACTGCTGCCGTGGTGCTCACCTGCCCCACCCTCGCTGTCGCTGCTGCCACCGCCGCCGCAGCGGTGCTTGCGTTTGCGCAGGTCAGAGGGGTGTGGCGCGGGGCACGTGCAGCCTCGCTCGATATGCTCTGGCCCGACCACGCGGCTGAGTCCAAAGTCGCAGATCTTGAGGGTGCAGTCCTCGTTGAGGAGGATGTTGGCGGGCTTCATGTCCCTGCTCAGCAGCAGAACATTATGCTGTTAGTAAACGCTACTGCAGCACCGTCATCTGTGTATTGAACTTCTGGAGTAGGTCGTAATACCACTGTTTTATTGTAGCCTAGAGGCAATGATATTGAGGTGTGCAGTCATCGTCGAGGAGTATGTTGGCGGGCTTCATGTCCCTGCTCAGCAGATCACGTGTTTGTTGACAACGTCACATCAGTCTGTATGCTACTGTAGGACACATACAGACATGTACATTCATTTTAGTCGTATCAAAGTCGCAGATGATGAGGAGGATGTTGGTGGGCTTCATGTCCCTGCTCAGCAGCAGATCCATGCGCCAGTGGCAGTAGTGAGTACTAGCACACGTACACGTATACATGTGACCATGTACATACTTCCCACAGTACTGAGCTTTCCCAGTTTGTTTTTCGCTACCTGTCTGATTTCCTGGTCACACGCACCGTGTGCAAAGGGCTTTCCGCGCCCTAAGCGGAGTTTAATAAGAGTACATACATCATGCCAGTACTTGGAGTATGTGTATGCTAACAGTAAGCACCTGCGCCACGCGTGCATTTTGCATGGCACAAACGCGGAAAAGAGCACCAACATTTTGTTTTCACTGACAGTGTGACTGCTGGCACGGCACACGGTGTATATTTACATTTATACGGCGACGTGCGTGCACCGTGCCCGCACAGTACCGCTGAGGCCGTTGCAGGCGGCCGCCAGTCTCGGCTAAGCGCTTGCGCCAACAACATATATATCTGCTCCACAAGGGGGATATGCTCAGCGCTGCATGTGCTTGAGATTTGCTCTACGTGGTGTGCACACAAACGCGGCGGCGCAGCGGCGGCTTTCACATCCGTTTTCTCCAAGGTTGGCCTACCTGCGCGCTGGTGCAGAGGAAAGACATGCCCAACATATGGCAGGTTCTGCTCTGCACGGGCCTGTGAATGCACCCGCCGCCGCGCGCTGAGCAGGCTGCTATTGCAGAGCTGCACGTGCTGTGCTCAGCAGTTGCTCAGCTGCGCAGGCGTTCGGCGTGCGACCTTGGCAGCAGCGCGGTGACCACTACGCCCCAGGGTGTGTCGGAAACCGCCCCCCATTTGCCGCCCGGCAGGGGGGCAGGAGGGGCCTCCGTTTTCTTCGAAACGCAGCGGCTGGTGCATGGATAATGCACGTCCGTGACCAGCGGCTATACTGTAGCTATGTGACGGCGGCAACGCAGTTGTGCATGGCGTTCCGGTGTCGGGGATGCGAGAGCTGGTCTGCACAAGGCCCAAAGTGCTGAGTACCGGTGATACTCCTGACGGCTCAGAGCCTGGAAGGGGCGCGGCAGCCAGCAGACGGGGGTGCATGGCGCGGGAACACCTGCACGCGTTAGTAGGCCACTATGCACCTGCTGTTGTGTTGTGTCTCGCCCGTGGAGGCACGGTGCGCCCAGGCGTCATGTAAACATGGCTCACGTTTTGGACACAGCGATGCTCGCGGGTGCTCATCGATTCGCCCGCATGTGCGTCACGCTCCACCGCACACATCTTGAAATACTTCTGGGGTGTGAGGAAAGTGCATGCGTAAATATGTACTTGATGTACTTCGGAAGTATACGTAAACGTGCACGGTGCATGCACTTTCAAGTATGATTCATTGACTATACAGGTACCGGTACTGCTACCGGCAGCATACTTCGAAGTGCTTCAGTAGTATAGTACGAAGCGTACACATATGTGTAGCTGTATGTACAATAGTTCGAATTATATACTTCTAGAAGTACTTCTGCAGTATGTGTGAGCTGCAGTCATGTAGACACATTCACACCTCAAGCCGTATGTGTACAGCACCGCTGTCGTGGTATGTGCATAATCCGAAGTGTTTGGTGTGTGTCTTTTGTGAAGGGGCCAAATGCTACTGTGTACTGCTCAGCAGCTTTGAATGTGGCTCTGGTGTACGCGGCGCACTGGGCGCTCTGGTGCCATGCGGCACTGGTAGTACCGTGTCCACGCCATGACAGTGTGATGTGCACACGTGTACAGTACCTGTTTGACATGCAAAATCAGCCGCACAACATGAATAGCGGTGGTTCCCACACCCCGTGCAGAGCTTCATCTGAACTAGTACTTCTGAAGTACCATGTACTTTTAAGCGGAGTTTGCTAAAAGTACTTTTGACGTATTTCTAAATAGAAAGTGATAGGGTGGCCATTGGTAGGTCTAGACTAGCGCCCAAACATGTGATCCGTCGTCTGGCTACAGGATTAGCTTCCCCAAGGTGCGTGGGCTGTGGGGTCAACAGTACACACCTTTCTGCAGTTGGTAGTGCATACCTGCACTATTGTAGAGCCTCCCTGCTAGCGGCAGTTCTTGATCTTGGTTGTAGAGGCTTGTGGGTTTGTGTACATTGAAATACTTCTACAAACTACTTCGAAGTATATACTTCAGCAGTATATATTGCCAGGTGTACCATTGCTTTGTGCATGCTGACATGCATGCATGCATGGTTTGGGCCGCTGCACACCCACAAGTGCAAACAAACGAACATACGAACCAGCCACGCCCCTCTGCGGCACGCGAATCACCCCAATGCCGCTCCCCACTGCGTCCCTGCACACACACACGGGTCTACACTTCTCACGTAGCATGGAAAGTACTGTAGTATGTGGCGCCATACCTCCTGTGCAGTCACCACACCACGGCAGGGGTGATCAGGGGGGACCCCCCCTCACTTGAGCCCCAGCAGCGCCTCCAGCTCGTTACCAGAGTGCAAGTATGTTAACTACCTCCACTACTCCAAGTTACACTCCCTGAATAGTATCTGGCACACACTATCCGTGCACTCACCACTCCCGCACCCTCACTTGAGCCCCAGCAGCAGCTGTGGGCCGGACTCCACGGGTAGGGCCACAAGTTTGTATGCGACAATTTTATCCGAGAAGTAAAAAATCCCAGTATTGATAGAAAACTGGTGCCATACCTTCTGTGCACTCACCACCCCACGGCCAGGGGCCGGGGGCCCTCACTTGAGCCCCAGCAGCAGCTCTGGGTTCAAGGCAATGCGCCGCCAGACAAGCTTATATGCAAAAGCGAAACGAATTTTCTCCAGTACGTTTGGTCGTACGGTACTTCAGAAGTATATCTGGCACTCCAAAAAGTATTTGGCACCATACCTTCTACGCACTCACCACTCCACGGCAGGGGTAATCAGGGGGGACCCACCCGCACTTGAGCCCCAGCAGCAGCTACTCTGAGTTTGTCACCGAAGTGCGCGCATTTTTCTCGAGTACGTCAACTACCTCTACTTCAACTGCACTATGTGAAAAAGTATTTGGCACCACACTTTCTGTGCACTCGCCACACTCCGCGGCAGGGGAGGTTGTGAGGAGACCCGCCCTCACTTGAGCCCCGGCAGCACCTCCGAGTCGTCACCAGCGTGCAAGCATAATCTTTGTCTATGTTTAACTGTGTCGAGAAGTACATCAAGTATACTACCTGAGTAGTACTACGTATTTGGTACCATACTTTCTGTGCACTCACCGCTCCCCCACCCTCACTTGAGCCCCAGCAGCAGCTCCGGCTCGGACTCCACCGGCAGAGTCACCCGCTGCGACACGTCGCACGCGGCGCTGTCCAGACCGCACCACGTCTCCGCCAGCGTGTACACGTCGAAGCGGTCCGCGACGCTCCTCGCCGTGCTGAAGGCGAAGCCCTCCTCGAGGCGGCGCGAGCGGTACTCGAAGGCGCGCGCGCGGCGCGTCACCCACACCTTGCTGTCACGGCGGGCGGCGCAGCGGAGGGAGTTTGGCATCGGTTAAGCAGCGGGTGGGGCTGCTGGCAGTAGGGTGGCGCAGTTTTTGGTGGCGCCCGTAGTGTTCTGCAGTGACGGTACCCACA
Source organism: Ophiocytium majus (assembly GCA_032358315.1). Classification (NCBI taxonomy): domain Eukaryota; class Xanthophyceae; order Mischococcales; family Ophiocytiaceae; genus Ophiocytium; species Ophiocytium majus. Next base: position 8,032 of record JAULBY010036856.1, on the reverse strand, counting down.
CCTTGCTGCCATGGCGGGCGGGGCAAGGGCGGGGGTGAGATTGCATCGGCTAAGTGGTGTTTGGGCGGCGTGAGGCGGTGGGGCTGCATGCAGTAGGGTGGTGCGGTTCTCGGTGGCGTGAGCAAACGTTTTGCGGCGGCGGCATCCACACCTTGCTGGTCGCGGCCGGGCGGCTTAAGGGAGGGGGGGCACGGGGGGGCGAGGTCGCATCGGTCAAGCAGTGTGCAGCGGGGCGGCGCCAAGGAGGGAGGGCGCGCGGGGGGGTGCGGTCGCTTCAGGCATGCGGCGTGTGGGCGGGGAGAGGCGGCGGGGCTGCAGGCGGTCGGGTGGCGGGGTTTTCGGTGGCACGCGCACATTTTTGCGGCGGCAGCACCCACACCTTGGTGGTCGCGGCCGGCGGTGGCAAAAAGGAGGGGGTGAGATCGTATCGGTCAAGCAGGCGGAGGGGGTGGGGACGCGGGCATAAAGTTGCGGGGCTTACGGTGGCGCGCGCAGTGTTTTTGCGGCGGCGGCAGCTACACCTTGTTGCACCACCGAGGAGGTGTCTTGCCGCCGCCAGCCGCGCCCACGCACGGCATACTACTGGACTTAGGTGGCGTACGCTGCCAAGGCGCTTGCAGCAGGCTCACACTGTGTGCGCATTTGGTGTGGCAGCGCCAGCATTTAACTTTGCGGGGCTAAAAGGAACGGGGCCGCAGCTCACTAGCCTCACCACCCGCGCACTCCAGCACATGACGCCACACACACAAACGCACAGCACCCGCCCCTGACCCCGCAGCCGCGCACTGCCGGCACCAGCAGGCGCCGCTGGGCTCACGTGGTGTGCGTGGTGGGGTGCCCGTTGTCCGCCGTTCCGTCCACGCACGCGCTGAGCTCGACCTCCCCCTCGCCCCAGTCCAGCCCGCAGAACGCCACCGCACCGCCGCCCAGAAACTGCTGCCAGTCCGCCGTGGCGCCGCAGCTGCCGGACACCGCACGCTCCCGCACGCCTTCATCACCATCATCATAATCGGTGAGGTCAGACGTCTCCCGCCGCCGCGCGCCGTCCCCTCCGCATGACGCGCAGGCGCCGCTGCACGCGCTGTCGCTGGAGAGCTGCGGGCGGCAGCGCTCCAGGCGGTCGCCCGCAGCAGCGTCGCCGCCGCCCTCACATGCGCAGCGCACGGCGCATGCGATGTCGGGAGCAACGTCCACGCAGCGGCGCACCTCCTCCCCCCCGCCGTCGCCACAGGACGACGAGTCCGGGTCGCCGATGACGTACTCGAACGCCGCGCCGTCGCTGTGCACGAGGAAGCGCGCGCGTCCCACGCGCGCGCGCGACGCGCCGCACAGCAGCGTCCCCGCGGGGTGCAGCCCCGGCTCCAGCAGCGCCACGGTGCCATTCGTCAACGACAAAGCCGCTCGCGGGCTAATGACGAGGTAGATGGCGTGCACATCATCGGGGGGTGCAGGGGCCCCGCGTGCGCGCGCTGCGCCGGGGCTGCGCCTGCGCAGCGCCGGGGACAGGAACACCGCGCGAAAGGTCCTGTGGTCGGAGAGCAGTCCCCCGAGAGCGTGCAGGGCGGAGAAGAAGCTCCTGTCCAGGGAGAGCGCGTAGACCTGGGCGTCCACGGCCTCGAAGTTGGACCACGGGGGGGAGAAGCTGCCCGTGACAGTGATGCTGCAGGCGGAGGCCGCTGCTGCGCGGGGCCCGCCCCGTGCGAGCCTGTCCGCCAGCGCCTGCAGCGCCACCTCCGCGGCGTCGAATGCCTCGGGAGGGGCCACATGGCTGCGTTCTACGTCCAGGCGTGCCTTCTGCAGCGGCGGTCGGCACCAGGCGCGGCAGGGGTGGCAGCACCCACAGCGAGGCAGCAGTGGTGGCAGAATAGACGGCAAGGCAGAGGTGGCGGCAGCAGCTGGTGTCAGCGAGCGTGAGTTACGAGTCAGTTGTTGCCGAGTGTTTCCAGGGCAGAAGGTGCGCAGAAGCATCAGGCTACCTTGCAAACACCACGGCCGCGCACGCCAGCGGGGCTTCAGACCTGCATGGTAAACGCAGGCAGGGCAGGCGGTGCCAGACACGCTACGCGGCAGCAGCGCAGCAGCACTGGTCAGCTGTGGTCTGACCACTGGCGGCTTGGCGGCCGGGGCAACGGCCGCTGTCACGGTGGCACGGCACAGAAGGTTATCGCACGCCTCTGATCACTGTTTTGCGCGCGTCTGGTGGGTCGTGCTGACCCGCAGACTTGCCTCGTATCCCTGAGCATAGGCCCTGACCCTCTCGAGCTCGTACGCCACCATTGCACCTCTGACTCCCGCTGCCCTTGTGCAACAAAAAGGTGGACTGCGCTTGCAGCAGCCCCCTCTCCAGAACAGGAAGAAAACGCCTCGGAGCTCGGGGCGCGCCGTACATTGGGGGGCAGAGCTGTGTACACATGGGTGTTGCCGTACACGTCATCACGGCAGAAGTTTTTTTACCACCGTGGCTGGAGGGCCTGGGGCTTCGAGGATGGCCTTCACCCCTCTAAGCTCAGAACCTTTGACGCCCGCTGCCGTCAGAGTTGCACGGCGAGAAGCTCTCCCCTACACTGAGCAGCGGGTCGCAGGTCAGGGCTCCGTGGCTCAAGGGGTAGCGGGGACCGGGCAGGCTGTCAGAGCTGCACAAACCGACAGCCAGTTTTCTTGAAACCGTCGACCGGTCGAAGAACTCTATATATGCTGCTGACTCTGGCAGGCGAAGGTGTCATGAGCAGGCGTGCTTCTCCCTGTAAGCGCCGAGAAGAGAAGCAGACAACCACTTGAAAAAAAAAGGCAGGTTGTGAGACCAGGCGACCAACAGCAGCTATATGGGGGTCAGAACTCCCTGCAGAGTACTCCCACTGTGATGGCAACTTTTTGCCATTGCTCGTGCCGTGCCTAAACCTAAGACCCGGGTGGTGTACCGTGGTGAGTGTGAGGGCAGTCCACACCGCGGCCCCCTACCACGGGCCGGCCTGCCCACTCGGACGCTCCGCACGCCTCTCGTGGCCGCCTCCCGTGCGCAGAGAAGTATGCCATAAACGCATGTAAGGGGGGAACGTAGGTGCACCATTCGACACGCGTTCGTTAGATCCAGTGCTTCCGTGCACTGCTGCTGCCTCACGGCTGTCATACTTCAAAAGTACTTCAATCACAGCACTTCAACTGTTAGATGACGCTTCTTCAAATCACACACACGCCGTGTGCATAGGGGTCGCTACGCCGTAAGCGGAGTTTGATAAAAGTACCGGTACTTTGCTATAGTACAGCCTTGACGGATGTCTACCACTGGCACAAGTCCCCACTCAGTTGCTGTTCAAAGGAAGTGTGTCGGCGGCGTCAAAGGGTCGGCTGCATGTAACAGCGACAGCATTACGCGCAGGGTTGTGGGCAGCGTGTGACTGGCGCTGAGCTGCGATGGAGGCCACGTGCATCCCACTTGCACGTCCATGGTTACACCGGCCGGTGCATGATATCACTGGTACGACTGCTGCCGCATCCTGCGATGACTCCGAGCTGCCTCGCAGGGTGGTGTTTGGAACCGTAGGGTGCGGCAGGTGTTGCACCGCATGGCGCGCTCCGCCAGCAGGTTTGTGTTGCATTCCGAAGCTTATTGCCAGTGCTGTACAATACGTCGCAACATGGGGCGGGCGGTGACCCATGAGGGCTCTACAGCAGCACCACGTCAGCATGCAACTCGTGTACGGCCAATTGTGTGCCGTGCAATTGCACGCTGTGCAGGCAGCCGCTGCAAGGCGTGTGCACAAGGCAGTGTCGGCTGGTGCCGCGCCAAATCGGAGTGCAATGTCAGTGCAACTGCTGTGCCTGGGATGTCGAGTGTGACATTGTGTGCTTCAGCAGAACTTCTGAAGTTTAACAATATCTATCAAGTACTACTAGTAGTACTTCATATACTAGTAGTACTTCATATGGCGGTGGAGTATGTGGGAAACCGCAATTCCAAGGGCCGTGAAGGCAGGTACCGACCCCTGACCCTCATGCCCCCGACCTGGTGGGCTTGCGGGTGCTGCACGCCTGGAGGTGCCGCCGCTGCCGATGCAGCACGTAGATGGGAGAGTGCCTGCTGCTGCTCCTGCTGCGGCTGTGGTGGTCGTATCGGCAAGCTGGTGGGTGCAGCCGGGCGGAGTCAGCTACACATGTGCATGCTTAAAAACAGGGTGTGCAAGGGAGGCACACATTGAACTAATGGTACACCAATCTTCAAGCGTACACCCCGTGGGACCCACCGCACACCCCAGGGGCACCATACACCCTACAGTACCACATCCTTCAGAGAGAAGATTAGCATTGGTTGGCGGCGTCATCAGGGCGTGGTGGGCAGTCGCAGTACAACCGGCACAGGGAACCGTTGCACGCGCAGGCCCCCAAAGCGGGGTTGCGGCACCCCAGCTCTACCCGCACCAGCTGCCTGTGCCGCCCAGCCGTCAGACTTCCGCACTGCTCTCATCACCAGGATAGGTGCCCCCCCCGCGCATGCCATGCGCAGTGTGTGACGGCTGCAGGTGGCGTTGCTACTTGGGTGGGACCTTGCGTGTTCGTGCGCACACGCTGCCGGGCAGCTGCCATGGCCACGAACATGTTGGCATGCATGGCATGAGCTGTTGCACGCCCACCAACGCAATTGATTAAAAAAAATTGGGCGCCTAGGGCAGACACATGATTGCGGCGGTTGCTGGTGACGTGAACCCCGGGTTGGCCGCTGCCGAACCACTGCACCTCATACATTGCCCGCGACGCACTCGCACGATATGCTTTGACAATCAGATGTACAAACAAGACTGGCATGCAGTAGCAAACGCAGCAGACAGCAGTGCACAGCACGTTGCCACACAGCGCAGCATGCCCGCACCGCTTTGCTGCAACCGATTTCCATTTCAACACAGCTGTGTGCAACACCGGTGCGACGCTGCTGAAAGGCACCTCAACACACGTGGAGCTCGAAAGCCCGCCCTTATGAGCTGTAAACGGCGGTGTGGCCGTCGGGCTACGTGCGGGGGGTTCAGGCGACAGTACTTACAAGGCGCTGCTGCGATGGTTGATGTACGTGACAAAATGCTGCTGCTCGCGGTAAAAAACGCTTGTGGTGACAATTCGCCAACATAAATGCTAGTCCTGCAGTGTACAGTTTCTAAAACGCTGATGGAGTGCGAGTGAGGATGACCACAGGGATCAGGTGCGCGCTTGGTCTTGTTGTTGCCTGTGTGCGGAAGCCATTAGCACAGATGTGCTCAGCAACAAAGCTGCGGCTTCTGGAACGTGCACAGAGTGCCTCACCTCAGATCCGTTCGTGGGCCGGCCTGATTTGCAGCTGCAGCCGCTGCTCCTGACGGGGATGCCACCAGAACCCACCATCCCTCCGTATTGGTGCTGTCGCTCCGTGCTCCGCGGCGTGGGCTCCGTGTTGCTCCTCCTGATGATTGGGTTCTCGCAAGTCCCAGGCCAACCAAAGCACTGCGGGGGGGGCAGCGGCAATGGATGCCAGTGGTACTGCATCACCCATGCAGGCGCAGGTGCAGTGCAGTGGTAGAAGACGCCACCAGAACACGCCACCGTGGGACACACACCGCGCGCTGCTGGCGCCGACGGTGTGTCTCTTTCTTCTTGATCATGATCACACATACATGTGTGAATATGCATGAACGTCCAGGACTTGAGGCCGAATCTGCAGATCTGTATGCTGATTGGTTGACGAATTCATGGCCACATTTGCCTGTGCATACATGTTGTTTCTCCCAGGCCTGCAGCGCGCCGCCACTTCTCCTTCGTGTGCAAGAGCAAAAGGCAACCATGATGGCCCAGGCTGTTGTCGCTGCCATGCTCGTGGGCTCCGCGGCTGCCTTCGTGCAGCCCAACGCCCTGCGCACCGGCGCCGTGGCCCGCACCACCAGCGGGTACGTCTCGACACAGTCTTCTTGTGACTGCAGGCATGTTTTTTGGATGCGCGACTCGGGGGTTCATGCACGCATACGCGGCCCAGGCGCGCTGCCGCGCGGCGACGGCTGCACGGCAGCCAAGTGTGTTTGCACCCTAGCTCTCTTGCAGCAGCGGCAGGCGGCTGGAATCCTGTGAGGCGGAGGTTGCTGCCCGCAGCAACAAGTGTGCAACAGCGGTGGGGAGGGTGTGCGCGCAGCGGCAGCGCGGGCGGGCTGGGCGGCGGCGGCCGGCGGCACGCAACGGGGCTGCGCAGGCTGCGCTGGCACCGCCGCTGGTCCGTGAGGCGCGATGCCGCGGCGGCGCAGTTGCGGTGGCTGCTAGCAGATGGCTGCAGCAGGAGCGGGAGCACGGCGCAGGATGCGCCACCAGGACTGGGCAGGAGCTCATGTGCGAGCGAGAGCCGCTTGCACAGCCGCCACGACCACCAGCCGCAGTCCGCGTGGCCCTCGCTCAGCCCCTATCACCCTCATTCACTGTCCTGGTTAGCGGTCCCCTCGCATCCGCTGCCCAGCGCTGGCGCGCCACGGCTGACTTGCTCCTGCTGCTGCTGCTGGCGGTGATGGTGGTGTGGTGCCTGCTGCTGTGCCGTGCAGCCCCGTCATGAAGCTGGGCCCCGGCGGCGAGGGCCTGGTGGGCTCCGACTTCGAGCTCGCTGAGTGGGACCCTCTTGGCTTCACCAACAACCCCAACCCCGAGACCATCGCCTGGTACAGGTGAGCTCGTGGTCCGTGCTTCGCTTCTGTGTGGCGCCTTTGCCTGCGCTTCCCAGGCCACCGGAGCCACTCCTCGCCACAGCTTGCGCTCCCGGCACGGTGAGGCGCGCCACCCCTTACGCTCCTACCTCCCTGCCGATCGCTTGCAGGGCCTCGGAGCTGAAGCACGGCCGCGTGGCCATGCTCGCCGCCCTGGGGGAGATCGTGCAGAGCTACTACCACCTGCCGGACCCCGTCTTCAGCGCCTCCTCCAAGCCGTTCATCGCTCTGCAGCAGGTGTACGCGGACCGCCCGCTCGCCGTGGCTCAGATCCTGATCGGCATCGCCGCCGCCGAGGGCATCGGCCAGGCCAACCAGGCCAAGCCCGGACAGGTGCGCTGAGCAGCAGCATAAATTGTACAGCTTTTTTTTTGGACATATGGTAAGAAAGTTCACAGTTGAAGTTGCCAAACGCCAGAGTGTGGTGGTGCAGCAGAGGGGGGTCTCAGCAGTGTCGCATTGCCTGGCTTCAACCAGGCTGAGCCGAGAAAGCCACAAACGCCATTTCAATATGCTGGCAATGCTTCAAGTCTGTTCAAGTACAGGTGCTCGTTTTTCTCACCTCCAAAAACCTTTGGCGTTGTTTGGCGTGTACTTAGTGAATGGCATCATTGTGCCATGGCCGCAGAGGCCATTGGCAGGCAAGCCAGGGCTGGCGCAAACACAGGCGCACACCGCTGCATTTTGTGTTGCGAGAGTGTCGCTGAGCGCTGCAAGCAAGCGTGCACGCAAACATGTGTGGCAAGCGCGATCTTGCTTGTGCGGCTGACCGCAACCCCCCCATCCGCTGTGGTTCAGCTCACTGCGGCAGCCTCTGCTGTGCGAACCGTGAGCGGCAGCGGCGCATGCCAGTGGAAAGCTTGTGGGTGGACATGTATGTACACACACATGGACGCGCACCTATGGTCGCTCACGTGCCAAAGGGCCTGCACCGGCAGCTGTACGCACTTGCCCACACTGGGATGCTTTTCCTACCTCTGGTGGGGTGCTCGTCATGCACCGCAACGCTCACCAGAGGCGTACTGGTTATGCACCGTAATGCTGGCGCACACTGTAATGTAAGCCCACACACGCTGCCTACTCACACCGCTCAGTTGCCACCTGTGCGCGTACACTGGCAGCTACACGGCCTCTTGAGCTCATGAACACTTGCAAACTGCTGCTGCTGCTGGGTGTTATCGGAGCGCGCAGGCCCCCGGCGACCTCGGCTTTGACCCCCTGAACCTGAAGCCCAATGACGCTGAGCTGTGGGATAAGGTGCAGCTGCGCGAGCTCAAGAACGGCCGCCTGGCCATGTGCGCCGTCGCCGGCTTCTGGCTGCAGGAGCAGCT
>JAULBY010036845.1:0-14331 GCA_032358315.1 Ophiocytium majus | reverse complement strand
TACCTGAACGGCCAGCCGCTGGTCGGCGTCAACCCCGAGCCCAAACGCTGGGACGGCGTGCTGCTTCCGTTTGAGCCATCACAGCTCGCGTCGGTGCTGCCCGGGGTGGCTAAAGGCAACCGTGCCATCTCGCTGGTCACCATGGCGGAGGCCAGGCTGTCCGACGGGCAGGTGCTCAGGGGCGTCAACGACCTGTTCATAGGCCCGAAAAGCCATACCTCGGCGCTTTACGACATCGAGTTCCGCGGCGTGAAAGAAGCGCAGTCGTCTTCGGGCCTGATTGTCGCAACCGGGCTGGGATCGACGGCCTGGCTTAAAAGCATCATCACCGGCTCTCTCGGCATCGCGCAGGCCGTGGGCCACGGGCGGGGCGAGGCTTACGAGCCCATGCCGCGCGACACCGACCACCTGGTCTTCGCCGTGCGGGAGCCCTTTGCCAGCCGGGCCTCCCAGGCTTCCCTGCTGTATGGGGAGATCAAAGAGACGGACGTGCTGACACTGCGCTCGCGCATGCCGGACAACGGGGTCATCTTCTCGGACGGCATGGAGGCTGATTTCCTGCGCTTTACCGCCGGCATGGAAGCCCGCATCGGCGTCTGCGAGACCCAGGGAGTCCTGGTGGAATAAAACCGGCCGCTGCTGCGAGAATCGGCGGCAGTGCACCTAATCAATCTCAACAGAGGACAGCATGAAAAAAAACATCCAGCTTTTGATCATCGACCCGCAAAACGACTTTTGCGACCTGCCGGCCGACTGGCTGCCTGTCGACCCGGTGACGGGGAAAGCCACATCGCCGGCCTTGCCGGTAGCGGGCGCCCATGCCGACATGCTGCGCCTGGCCACGCTGATCCGTGAAGGCTCTGCAGGCATCTCGGCGATCGGCGTGACCCTGGACTCCCATCACAGGTTTGACATTGCCCACCCGACCTTCTGGAAGACCGGCACCGGCGCGGCCGTGGGACCCTTCACGCCGATCACGGCAGCGCAGGTGCGCAAGGGCGACTACCTGCCCAAGGATGCGGCCATGCTGCCCCGGGCCCTGGCCTACATCGACGAGCTCGAGCGGCGCGGCCGCTACACGCTGATGGTCTGGCCGGTGCACTGCGAAATCGGCAGCTGGGGCCACAACGTTCACCCCGCCGTGAAGGCCGCCTACAACAGCTGGGAAGACGGCCGCCTTGCCATGGTGCAAAAGATCGGCAAAGGCAGCAACCCCTGGACCGAACACTACAGCGCCATGCAGGCCGAGGTGCCGGATGAGGAAGACCCGGCGACGCAGCTCAACACGGCGCTGATCGCATCGCTGGACCAGGCGGACCTGCTCATCATCGCCGGCGAGGCCAGCAGCCACTGCGTGAAAGCGACCACCGAGCACATCGTGGAAAACCTGCCCTCCGGCAAGACCGGCAAGGTGGTGCTGCTGACCGACTGCATGAGCCCGGTCGGCGGTTTTGAAACGCAGCACCAGGCCTTCCTGGACGACATGGCCGGCCGGGGCGTGGTGTTGTCGACCAGCACGGAAGTCCTGAAAGCCCTGCAAGCCAACGCCTGAACGGCATTCCTTTCCAACACAAACCACTATGCAACCCATCATCCAAAGCCTGCTCGATACCGACCTCTACAAGTTCACCATGTGGCAGACCATGCTGCACAGGCATCCGCAGACCGAGGCCGAATACACATTTGTCTGCCGAAACCAGCCGGGCTACCCTTTGAGCGAGCTGCTGGCGGAGGTCAACGCGCAGCTCGACCATCTCTGCACCCTGCGCTTCCAGCCCGAGGAGCTGGCCTACCTGCGCGGCCTTCGTTTCATCAAGAGCGACTTCGTGGACTTCCTGCGCATCTTTGAATTCCAGCGCGAATTCATCAAGGCCGCGGCCGACGGCCCCACGCTGGTGATCAAGGCCGTGGGCCCGCAGGTGCACACCATGGCCTTCGAGATCTTCGTGCTGGCCATCGTCAACGAGCTTTACTTTCGCCGTTCCGACCAGGGCGCCGCTTTGGTGGAAGGGCGCAAGCGCCTGCAGGACAAGATAGCCATGCTGCGCGCTTTCGAAAAAGAAGCTCCGCTGCGTAACCCTTTCGAGTTTTTTGACTTCGGCGTGCGGCGCCGCTTCTCGCGCGACTGGCAGACCGAGGTGGTCACCACGCTCAAGCGCGAAATTTCGCAATACTTCAAGGGTACGTCCAACGTGCTGCTGGCCAAGGAACTCAGCCTGGTGCCCATAGGCACTATGGCCCACGAATACCTGCAGACCTACCAGGCGCTGGGCATGACCTTGCGCGACTTCCAGCGCGCCGCGCTCGAGGACTGGGTGCAGGAGTACCGCGGTGACCTCGGTGTGGCGCTGACGGACGTGGTGTGCCGTGCCCTCTTGGAGCTGTGCAGTGTGTGGGCTGCCATGTTCCGACCACAAACTTTTAGCAGCAGCTCTGCGAGGCGGTATGCCACTGTCTCGTAGCTGTAGCAGCAGCCACATTGTGCCATGTGCGCACATTGCGGCGCAGCTGACGTGGCAATTTCCCGGTGTGCGGTACGAACTGTAGGCTGCAAAGTAGACATCATTGCGTCGGTAAACCACTGTGGCTACTGTGGCTACCACGGCTCAGGCCCCTCTTCCAGTGGTTGCTGCACTTTTGACAGCGCACCGCTATGAGTGTGTCTACACAGGGCCGCAATATGGCCAGTTGGGTGCCACACGCCAGCAACCATTGTACCTGGTGCATTACACGCTCACAATTGCCAACAAATTCAAATACTGTATACTGAAGTATACTCAAGTGGGTCCAAGGAAGTCATGCGCACCACCGGCACACACTACTAGTACAGACTTACCAGGTCATGGCGCCTGCACCCATTGCGCCAGCAGTGCGCCAACTTAAATGTGTGTCCATGGGGGCTTGCAACATGAATTCCGTAGACAGGAGGGTCATTTTGCGTTGCCAGCTTGCACTGCCATGCAAGGCGGGACACATCGGCACGTACCCAAAGTGAGGCCCAGCAGTGATGGTGGCTCTGTAGGAGGTCACCAGCTCCAGCCACAGCAGCGGCCGCGCGATGAAGTCGACGGGCGAAAACTGTGCGGCAGTGCCGCCACTGACCATCGCCGTCCTACAGGCATAGCATGCAGCAGTAGACACCGCACAACGGTAACAAGGACTGTCATATCTGTACTCCCGAAGTACTGTTCTAGTAGTCACACTTTCTGTTCTTCGTCTGCACACCGGCACTCTGCCAGGCAGATGCCGCCCGTGGGCGTGCTGGCGTGCATGACATGGGCTCTTGCACGCCCACAACTTGAAGTGCAAATAAATAACACAACTAGAGGTATACCACTGGTACTTCTGAAGTATATATGCATGTGTGTGTCACGCCAGGCTGGAGATTGACAACTGTGCAATTAGCCACAGTGCATGTGCGGCTACTGCACTTGGCACCGCTACCTGTGCGCTATGCAAGTGCCCATGCTGCACTGCAGCAACTGCACCATGGCGAGGTACTACTACAGTAGGTGCCGTACGCAGCAGGCTGGTGCCCTGGCATAGTGTCACTCGCCTCACGCAGGCGGTATCAATGAGTGCTATGCAGCCCGCAAGCTGAGGCAACATGATGTTCCAACCCACGCCTGAACTCTTTTATATCACATCATTGTATATATATATGCATGGCGTCCACACAGGAGGTTGCACTTTGCCACTTTCTCAAAAGGTAATCTTTTGTACATAAACTCTGGGTGCACTGCATGGCATATGTAACATCCCTGTGGTGCGACACACCAACACACTCTTTGCGAGATCTGGATGGTCAAGCTTGGGCTGTGTGCTTTTTTGACAAAAAGCAATAAGAAAGACACCTGAGGTTGTGTGCATTCGTTGAACAGCAAAGCACACTGCATGATTGTTCAGAAAACAAAATTGTGCAAATTTCTACTCACAAGTCACTCTGTGGTGCACACGGGGCTGTTGGCGCACAATGCCCTGTGTCAACACGTGCAGCACGGGCTTGAGCTGCCACAGAAAGGAATTCGAAGGCGTGAAAGCTCGCGCTCACATGTTCAAGCCGACCAGCGACAAGTCATGGTACATGGGCAGCCAGCTTACGGTGACACCCGGCCCGGCCGGCCCCGTCCGCGCTGCCACCTCTGGCATGGTGGCCCTTGCGTTGTGCCTGAGACTTTCGTGCGTCACCATCACGCCCTTGGGTGCCGATGTTGAGCCTGTGCAGCAATGTCAAGGCACGCACGGGGGGGGGTGACAGGGTTCAGTTGGAGGGAACAGGGTGCAGTTGGAGGTGGGTTGATGGATGTGGCCGCTGACAGCGAGTGGGATAGCGGTTAGTGGCAAGCAGTAGCTACGTATTACGAGCAGTAGAAGTACTACCTGAAGTAGGAACATACTGCAATAGTATACCATACATACTTGTACCTGTACTTCCTGAGGTTTAAGCACATCCGCACGTTTACCAGGTCCCGGTCCGGTCGCACTAAAGAAGGTGGTGCTGTTGCATTGGCCCTGGCAGCTGGCGCAACTGTTGTGTGGCCGCAGCACCACAATCATGACACTGTCAGCCGCGGCCCGCGGGCATTCGCTGTGGTACTACGGTGACGGGACAACGCTGACACAGCACGCCGCTTCAAGCTGCGCGTGCTGCAGCCAGCCACAGCCAGCGAAACTTGCCACAGTGTGAGCACCGTAAATGTACCAAGACTGGCTGCCAGCAAGCAGGCGGAGCCTTGTAACACACACTTGCGTGGGCGCACCGCAGCAGCTGCAGCTGACTAGACTGGAGCGGACGGCCTGGGCCGCCATATGGTGCCAGCATGTGTGGCACGGCATGCGAAGCGGCAGTGCTGTGGCACTCGGCACCCACCTGAGGTGAATTGGAGAAAAGCCACTGTTGCGAGCGGGTCCCCTGACGCCACCAGAGGCCGTTGAAGCTCTGCGAGCGGAGGCGGTGCCACCACGCCACGCTGGCCACTGTGTAACCACCGCCCATCTGTTGCGCACCAGTGCTTTGCTGATAGCTGCTGCCAGTCTGTCGGTGAGTCTCGGCCACTTCTGTGTGCCTGGAAGGGGCGCCACTGTGCGGTCACCGCCAGCCTGAGCGTCCTGTGGTATGCTGCTGTGGTGAGCAGCACCTTGGCGCCGCAGTCCTGCCGGTTGCGGCAACAGCATGTCATAGAGCGGTAAGCGCCGGTACAGTGACACAGTGGGGATGATGGAGCCACGTTACTTTCGCAAAAGTCACAGCGATGGTGTGACAAGGCAGGCACAGGTTGTGTGGTTCGAACCCATGCACAGGAGCTTGGCTGAGTAAACATAATCAGTGCATAGCTCATACACTAGAAACAGTATACTTCACGATACTTCTTGAAGTAATATACTGATATACCACATATTCAGTGCGCTGCTCACATACCACTCATATTAATACTAAGTGAATTTGAGCTGCACACTGATTATGTCCATGTGCACTCAGCTGATCAGTATACTTTGATCGAGGTATGCGTTAGTCTAAGAGCCAGTAACGTGTGCTGACTCAGGGGCCCTGACAGGGTGCAGCACTTGCAAGCCACATGACCGCGTGGTGACGGTGCAGACAAACAGCAGTGGCGGCGGTGGCAGGCTTGCTGAGGGGCTGCAGCATGTGCAGCTGCTGCCTCTGCACGTAAAGCGTGTCTCACCTGGACCATGGCGTTCAGCTTCTTCAAATCGTGCACAAGCTTTCCGCGTGGGTTCGGAGGGTACACCGGCACTGCAATGACGTTGGCCTTCAGGCAGGCCACGAATGCAACCTGCGGAGCAGAGTAGCAGTCGCAGCAGCAGTTGCTGCAGCCGGGTCAGCCAGTATTCGGCGTGGGCGCGAGCTGACTTTCAGTGTTTCTGGTCGGTAGGCGGCTGTGCATCTGGGGCATGCATGAATCACAACTTTGCCTTATGACAACAGATGACCAAAAGTTGGCAATACTTCAGGATCTGAGGTACTTCCTTATGTGGGCTGTTCAGTAAGCTCGGGGAATCACATACTTCGAGCATGTAACAGAGTAAAATCGATGTCACTTCAAGTTGACAATGTGGTAGTGGTGTGGCAGTATGTACCTTGTCAATAGGCACTGGCGCACATGTGGCGCACACAAAGGATTTTGCGCCTGGCTGTGCCATGCTGTACTGATAGAAGTGTGTAACATACATAGCCTTGTAGACTCTATATCTATGGTAGACTTTGCAGCATTAGATATCTCATGACTGTGGCATCAACTTAACCTAGCACAAAATTGTTAGCAAGTTGCCAGCTTGGTCATGCCAGTGTGTGAGGCGCGTGGAAGATGGCAGTGACATACCGGCCATGCAACACCAACAGGCTCCGTTTCGGTAAACACAACAATGTACTTCGAGTATGTACTTGAGGTACAAAGCTGTACTTGAAGTATTGCTGACAGCGTCATACAATCTGCAAAACATTACTACTGTAGTACTAAGTTAGTAATACGAAACTCCGAGTTTTCCAGCATGCGGGCACTGCCAGCGGCACCATTACAGCTGCCATGGCAAGTGCCTCATGACAATGTGTTGCAGTTGATGTTTTCAGGCTCATGTTTTAACTGCACGTGTGCAACAAGGTGTGACACACACTGTGTCAGCGCCTGCTGCAGCAATCCGTTGGTGAAGCGCGGCCAGGTGGCATGCACATGGTATCATGATGATACTTCGAAGTATTTGGTAGATTAAACAAGTACACACCCACGAGCTAAACATTCTGGTATAGTATGACTTCAGAAGTATATATCACTACATGTACTACTACTAGCAGTACCTGGTGGCCGTGCTGGCATACATGACATCCACGGGCTCTTGCACGCCCACAAGTGCAAATAAATAAAACTACTGTAGTACTACTGTACTATACTTTATACTTCGAAGTAGTACTAACATATGTGTATAAAGTACTACTATTTCAAGGGGACCCGGGGGCCCCGGGTCTTCACCACTGGCGTGACTGCAAACAGTGCCATGCGCTGCTGGCTGGCGCATGCTGCCACTGGGTAGCCTAGCAGGTATTGCACACTGGATGCGGACTCAACTGGCGAGCCACACTGGATCAACGGCAACCATGATGGTACAATGTTTCAAAAATGATTAGATGGCCAAGCCCAACCTGAGCTAACAAATACTTCGAAGTAGATGGCTGCCGCATTGCAAGACGGCGTCAGACTGGCGGACTGAGTCTGCAGGCTGAGCCGCCGGCGCCAGCTCGCAATTGTAACACAAAAGTGTGCAGTGTGAGAGCAGCATGCACCCCCAGTTACTACAATAGGACAAACAGTTCTATGACAACGTTTGGGGTATACTGCATGGCTCAAGAGAAACCTACATGTGTGTTACACAACTTGAAGCTGGAAAGTCACTATGATCTTCTACTGTAACACCAGTAGTCCAAGGTTTTGGGCACTTGCCAGGAAGTCCAGGCCGGGTGGGTACACCAACACAGCGAAGTGCCTTCCTCCACCCGCCAATGTGCTGCACGCCGCGCTGCCTGAGGCTGGGCCCTCCGATGGGACCGCCCACGTCTCCAACATGCGCGCCGCGATCTTGTCAGTCAGCGCGTCGAAGGCCCCGTATGTGTGCTCCGCGACCACTGCCCCACGCACGTCGTGCCACACAAACAGATGCCTGTCTGGATGCGCCTGCGAGCGCTGTCGCAGGTCGTCCAACACCGTGGCTGCACCGCGAGCGGGCGCTGCGGCAGCAGCCACTGCTGCAGCCTGCTGAGCACCAGGCTCAGGCTGAGCCGGCTCGTTTGCCACAGCTGCCGCATGTGATGCTCCTGCAGCAGGGTGAGCCTCTGACTCAGAGTCAGCGGCTGCCACCACGTCTTCAGCGGGCGCCACCATTGCCACCGCAGCTTGTTGGTGCGCCAGCCGAGCAAGGTGCACCAGCCGTGCTGTGTGCCTTCAGCTGGCTCAGCTCTGAATTCAACAGGCTCAGTGCAGCCAATCCAGCAGGGAGGCGCTGATGCGGCTATTCAGGCTGGCTGCTGTCAGCCTGCTGCTTCAAGGGCCTCAGCAGCTGGGTGGCATGGCCGTGAGCGCTCCCTGCTGCACTGAGTGGCGGGTGTGAATCAATCACGGGGTACACGTCTCTGTTTTCGGCCAAAAAAAGGAGAAAAAGAGGAGGGCTGGAAAGAAAATTTGGTTGGGTGCCGCAGATCTCTCTGGTTGAGCAGACTTGGTGACCATGTTCTGTGCCCCAGCATGCTACGTGCAGTGTAGGTGACGTGACAGGTTGTAGACTTCAGGCTGAGTACTCTCCCTGCCCCCCGCCCCCCCCGCCCCCGGCCCCGCTGCTCTGATCCTCATGTGATCATGCCCCCGCAAAATCACTGGAACAAGGAACGTTCTGTAACTGCCAACACAAGACGAGAGCAGCACGACTGCATGCCGTCAGGGACTGGTGGCCACGTGGCCATGGCGGTGTCGGTCTCGTCTCGCTGAGCACTGCAGCCGCAGAGTCAGCAGCACGCCAACCGTGCGTCAATTCCTCTGGTGGGCCGCCGGCGAATGGTCTGCATGCTCTCCATGCGCAAGTCCCAACCTTGAGGTCATAGGAGACCTGTGCCCGCCACCAGCACTGGTACCGACAACGAAACGGGTGGATGCCTCTGGCCCGCCGCACCGTCGACCTCAATGCCATCGCTGGCACAGAAATCACCAGCAGGCCCTTCGATGGCGCCCCAATACACCCTAGGGGTTTTGCTGGCTTCGCGCCCCCTGTCCCTCGGCCCCCGGCCGCTAAAGACGAGGGAAGGGGGGACAGGAGGACGCTCAACTGGGGGCAGCTGCTGCTGCAGGCGGTGCTGACAGACTCGCCCAGCCTGTGTGAGGAGGCCCTGAGCATGGCGGGTGCTGACCCTAATGAGGTGGTCAGCGGAGGGGAGCTGGGGGAGGCCTATGCCTACGCCGAAGCGGTGAGCAGCCTGCCATGTGACTGTGGCTTTGCAGTGTCAGGCATTGCTTCATTGCTATACCTGTTTGGTGCTGGTGGCAACATGTGGGGTAGCATCAGCGACCTGGCCGCCACATGTGCTGTTATGTGCAGCTTGTAGGCGCAGGGAGGTGCCGTGGAGAGGGGAGTTGCGGCAGGCGTGTGCTCTTGCTGCAGAGCCAAGGGTGTTGCAGGTACTGCTGTGCTACACGGCCCAATGGCTGTCACCTATAGATACAACAGCGCAGAGCATACCACAATCATTGTCATTTACCGGGAGGTGCTGGTGCCTGGTGATGTATGTCAACTACATGAAGTACACCAAATGCAAGGCGCGCTTGTGTTGACAGACATCATGTGCCTGGCGAGCAGGTTCCCTCACAGTGCCTTACCATCTGTGCTGGAACATTGCGAGTACAATTTTTGTCAACAACGTCAATTAAGGACGAGCAGGGCATCTGCTGCTGCTGCAGCAGCACGAGCCTACCGAGCTAGTCATGCACATTCAATTATACTTGTGAAACAAAGCGGATTCGAATTCACCAGCGAGAAGCGGCAACAGCCTGGGGCTGGCAGGTGTACCTACACAGTTGACCGCACTGTGTGCTGCTGAACTGCTTCTATTTGTGCCATATCAACCATAACATGTACTGGTATGCCTGCATAATGCACCATACAGCCTTAACTTGTGGGAACAGGCTGGAATTGCGGCCACCCGACACGAGCACTTTGCATGCAGCACAAGGCCCAGTGCAACGACCACTGTGGAAAACTCGCTTAGCCCAAGCACCAGTGCTGCTTTACACCTCGCTGGTGTCGTTATGGCACACCGTTGTCGAAGCTGTCTGCTGTGCGTGCGCGTGCGCATTTTACCAAGCAGACAAGTCCACATCACAGATGCAGACAGCCAGCAGTTACATATGCGACACACGAGACAGTCATGATGCCAGGAGCGATGCACACACACCTGTGCGTTGGAGTAAACAAGAGCTCGCTTGGGTATAAATACCTGGGCCCAGGCCTGGTGGGAGAGTGCAGCTAGCCCTGCACAACTGTGCAGCACTGAGTGAAGTGATCTGAGGACTATGGCGGGCTGGCGACGGCATCAGCCTGCAGCCCTACCGCTGAGCACTGGCTTCTGCTCAGCAGCTCTGCTCAAAGGCTTCGCTGTAATCAGGAGCAGCTGGACGCCCTGGGCGAGCAGCCACCACTGTCTGGCCGAAGCAACAGCGCTGCCGTGCACCTCCCTGGTGCCAATACGGCGCACACCCCTGCTGATGCTGTCTGCTGTGCCTGCGGCTTGCGCCCCCGAACAGGCAATTTTCACCCAGGAGCAGCTTGACGCGCTGGGCGAGCAGCTGCAGGCGGGGGCGCGCGCGGCCGCGCAGGAGCGGCGAGCGTACATCACCACCAAGGAGTGGCAGCACATAGACGCGACGCTCAGCGGCACGGCGCAGTACGTCAGGCCCATGTTCCGGCACGTGCAGCGCGGCGACACAGGCGAGTGAGCCGGGTCGTGCCAGGCTGGCGGCGGGGTGTGTGTCACGTGTGGTGCGCGCAAGGTTGAAAAAAATGTACGTTGACAGGTGTCAAAGATGAAGGGCACCATTGTGCGCAAATGTGATGTACTACAGTAGTATATATATGGTATGTGGCGTTTTCTTCTGTGCTATTGCACGCTTTTCATAGCATTTGAGTGAGTTATAACTTACAAGCTGCTTTCGGTTTTTGAAAAAACAGTGGTAAAATTGACAAAATCGGAGTGTTGCCACCCACCGCGTGCGGCTATGCGGGCCAGTTGACTGTGAACACTCGGACACGCACGCAGCGCGTGTTCTGTGCCAGTCATGCTGGTTGTGTGCCAAGCGTGCTTGCCCCAGCTTTGCAGGTACTGGGCTCGGCGGCCCTCCAGCTTCCTTTCGCAAACTCTAATCAACAATCACTGCATGCCTCAGCTGCAGCACTGACGCCTGAGGCCGTGCATGCGCAGCGCATGGGTGCCTTCGCAGGTCCTGGCGCACCACCAGCCTCAATACTGCCAGTGTGGGTGTCCAGTCACGCCTAGCTGCACACACACAGAGGATGGCAGCGGGCGATGCGCCATTCACTCACAGCTAAAAATAGCCCAATGCGTGCTCCACACGCATGGGCAGCCATGCCCTCGATCCCCTGCGCTGCGCTGCCACGCGGCGGCCGCCACAGCCCCCCTGACGCCACCGCCGCCGCTGCCACCGCCACCGCCTTCGTCACTGCCCCCGCCCCCCCCCCCCTCACCCCCCAGCCATGCACCTGGCCGCGCGCAATGGCAGCCTGCGCGTGGCGGAGGCACTCCTGCGCTGCGGGTGCGACCCCGCGTGCGGCAACGCCGCGGGCGCGACGCCTGTGGACAACATGGAGGCGAACGTGGACGCCCTGTGCGCGGCCGTCGCGCGCCTGGACACCCTCGCCTCTCGCCACGGCGCCGACACCTACGCGCCGCTCGCGGCCGCGGAGCGCGCCGCGGCCGCGCGCCGCTTCGAAATTTCCGAGAAAATTCGGGAGTACAGGGCGCTCGCGGCGTTCGTGGGCGCGACACTGGACGCGCGGTTCGGCGCCATGGCGGCCCTCGGGGCGGCGCGCGCGCGCTTCGAGCTCGTGGGAGAAGACCCCCCCCGGGAGCTGCTCAGCGAGCTGGCGCGGCGCCCCGACATTGAGAGACTGCGCGGGCTGTGCAGAACGCTCGCGGGCGAGGGCTGCGACTGGAGCATGACGACAGAGCTCCCTGCGCTGCCCTGGGCAGGCACGGTGCGGCTGGGGGTCACCTTCGGCGGCGCGATCGGCGACGGCAGCGATGGCGGCAGCACGGCGGGGAGCGGCAGCGCGTCGACGGCGTCGGGGGGTGGGCACGCGCTGGGGACGATCGGCCGCACCGTCAAGCTAGACGCACGCAGCGGCACCAAGCTGCGGCGGGGGCCGCGCCCCGTCAACCGCACTGTTGAAATAGCTTGAGCGGGTGAAGACTGCAGTAGCAGGAGGCAGCGGGCGGGGGGGGGGGTGGCTGCCGCTGAGTGTTGTGTGGCCAGTAGCAGCAGCGGGCTCTGGCAGCACCTGAACCCGCTGCTGCAAGTTTTGGGTTTTCCAGGCGCCTGTGCTTGTTGCTCCCTCTCTGGGGTGTAAGCGGTGACATGGGGGGATGCATGCGACAACACATGAATGCATAAGTCCAAGTGCTCTAAGCTATGTCTTGTCAGGGCACAATATTGTCGTGTGTCTCATGCTGGCCGCAGCTGCAGCTGCAGACGACCCGGCTCGGCAACGAGGACACCACCGCGCAGCTCCTGCGCTTCCAGGGCGGCTGCACATGCGAGGCATCACAGAGTCTGCAGGGCAGTAGCACGAGCTCGGCCTCGCAGTCGCCGCCAAAGAGAAGCGACAAGAGCACATGCCACTTCTCCCTGGCGGCGACAGCAAGGGCGTGCTTGTACCGCTGCTCCACGGACTCCATTATGCCGCGCATGTGCAGCAGGCCCTGGAAGCGCAGGAGCTGCGCGGTGGTGCCCTTCAGCTCGTTGCCGAGCCGGGCCGTCTGCAGCTGCAGCTCCTTCTCCGCCAGAGCAGCCTCCATTCTCGCCACCGTCTGGTGGCTCTGCAGCGTGAGGTACTACTAGTAGGACTCCAGACTGCGGTATATCCTAAGGCGGGCCGGCCTGCCCACTCAAACGCCCCGCTAGCCTGTGAACCTGCTCCGCGGCATGGCATGGTAAGCATCGAGCAGCATCAGCTGCTCCGTAGTCCAACCGACTACTTCACAAAGTCCAGCAAGTGGTGGCGGCGGGCGGCACCGCGTTGTCCACCTCGGATGCAGAGAGGAGGCCGGTGGATCCGCGGGCGGAGGCTGTGGTCGGCGCGAAGCCGACTGCCACTTCCCACAAGCTCGCAAATAATACCGCGGACAGCAGTTCATGGTGACTCATCTGGGGAAGAGAGGTTGGGAGGAGCGGGGGCAGGAGCGGCGATGTCGGTCAGTGGGAACGTGCGCATCATCGCATGGCACCCCCGGTACTGCTGCAGGCAGGCAGGTAGCTGGTGGAGGTCGCTGCTGGAAACAACTGCGCCTGCCCCTGCCTCACTGGCGCAGGCTGCTGCGGGTTGCTGCTGCAGGTCGCTGCTGAAACACCTGCGCCTGCCCCTGCCTCGCTCCTGCAGGGATGCTGCAGGTTGCTGTTGCAGACGCGCCTCGGTGTGAGAGCTGTCCAGGGTCCACCGAAGTTGTGATTCGGTCCGACATGGCAATCACTCACCTGCTGTATGTGGGCCCTACGCCGTGCCACCGCAGAGCTGCTGGTGCCACCTCCGGTGTGACCACACTTGCAAAGTCAAAAACGGAAACTTCAACATTAAGTTCAACATTTGGCGGTGCGTTGTGGAGTAACGGTGAACACTGCAAAGGGCAACAACTGGCAACCAGGACTGCCTTGGCGCACCTTATTTCTCATGGACGGAGCTGCCACCTGACTAAGGAGGGGTGCGGCTGCGGCGTGGCCTCAAGGTGGCGCCACCGACAGCGTCGCCCGAGGCTAACTGCACCAGCCATCTGTTGCAGCACAACTCGAACGCAGCAACTGGTGTGCGCTTCGGCAGGACCCAGGCAGCCAGCACACCAACAGCACAGCAGCAGTGGAGAGCTATCAGATCCACTTCAGTCGCAGGGCCGGCACCATGGACTCCATCAGGCTGGTGCCCAAGAGGGCTCTGGCGTACCCCGCCACCCGCCTCACCTTCGTCGATGAAGGCTCGGTGGCCTTCTGCTTCGGCTCCGCGGTCCGCATCATGCACCTGCTGCCGGACCGTGGCGATGGGGATGGCGACTTCCTCTGGGAGGAGAACGAGTGGGCGGGCATCAGCGCCGTCGCCGCCAACTGGCGGGCGGGCCGGGTGGCCATCTGCCCCGCCGGCCGAGTCAACCCAGTCATCCACCTGTACTCTTACCCCGACAGGGTGCTGAGGGGCACCCTGGAGGGGGGCACGGACCTCCGCTTCGTCGACGTCGCCTTCTGCCGCGACGGCTCCCGCCTGGCGGCCTTCGGCAACCGCACCGACAGGCTGCTCACGGTGTGGGCCCTCACCCGCGAGGGGGGCGACGAGGGCACCATCACGGGCGAAAAGGCCGTGGAGACCACGCTCCCGGGAGACATGTCCTTCTGCTCCTTCAATCCCTCCTCCGCAGATATGCTAGTCACCGGCGGCCCGGGGGGTCTTCTCTTCTGGCGAATCACGTACCTCGTGGACGAGTGCGTCATCACGTGCGTGCCCGCGCAGTCCGTGGCGGCGGCGGCCGCGGCGGCGGTGGCGGCGGCGGCGGCGGTGTGG
>JAULBY010036834.1:0-14331 GCA_032358315.1 Ophiocytium majus | reverse complement strand
AGGTGGCTGCAGCCCCATGCAGCGCTCCAGCACCCAGTGCGTCAGGTTGTCCCACTCCGCCGCCTCCGGGGCGACGACAGTGTACTTGTTTGCCGCACACCATGTGCACAGGCCTTCCGCGTCCCAAGCGGAGTTCAATACAAACACTTCTGTTGCCGTCCACTTGTGCCGACTGGAACAAGCATAAATCATGATCAATATTCCTTGGTATACCGACCTGGGGCTGTCAACAGCCACACCCACCATGTCTGGCTTTTGTTGTGAGTGCACATTGTCTAGAGCTGCTGTGCACCACTTCGCAGGTATTTCGGGGCGTGTACGCGGTAATGGCGACTCAGTGTGCGCCCCGCCGCGGCCATGCACGGCACTCAATAGCCAGCTCAGACTGGCGGGTGCATCATCACGTGGTTTTCACTCACTGCGCATGTCGCTTCCATTGCGGGCACACATGAGGTGGCGACACAGTGCACCAAAGATCAAAATGCGGGGTGCGCACATGGGCAGCTGCGAGCTCCGCAAGGTGGAGGATGTAAATAACTCCAGTTAAAATGTTTGCCTGTCTGCGAGGGGCGCCCTATCCTTGAAACTTTTGCATCAGTGATGTGTTGACCTGCAAGTCATGGGGCGGCAGCGGCACAGCGGTGGGAAACGCACAGCAAGATGGTAACGAGCCTGTGGAAATGATGCAGCACTGTGCAAGACAAGTACCGTCAAGTGCCCAGGTAGTCCTGCCAACACCTTGGGAAACTGCAGCATACTTGCATGCACCATGTACTTGCAGTGTGCGTCCACTGCTTCACAGTAACCCTCCTACTTCAAGTATATAATAGGCAAAGTAGGACGTGGTGATAGTAGACGTCGACACCGTACGAAAGGCTTAGGCCCAACAAGTAGGCAAACAGGCCGCCCTCGCATGTGCCTGTGCAAGCGAACTGGATGTGAGTGACACACACACACGCTGTTATCACACACAAGCGCAGAAACTGGCAAGTGGCACAGACAGAGGCACGCCACGCCAAGCCAGCAGCCGCCCTCTGGGGCACCAGACAACAACCCAGCAGTCGCAGCCAAACATTGGCCAGCGGGGGGGGGGGGGCGTGTGACAGCACTCACCGTCTGCCACCGCGCGTTTTCGTCGCGCAACCGCGCCACCTCCGCCTCCAGCTCCGCAACCCTCTGCGCCGCGGCGGCCGTGGCGGCAGCAGCTGCTTCCGCGCGGCTGTCGCCGTCTGCGGGCGGTGCTGCGCCGTGGGCGTGCGCGGCGGCTGTGGCGTCAGTGTCATCGCGCGGCAGCGCAGAGCAGCGCTGCTGCAGGCTCCTGCGCTGCCGCACGAATCTGGGGAAGCGGCGCAAAGCGCGTGCGAACGCGGGTGAGAAGGGGGGCCGCCACACTCGGATTAGCGGTGGGCAAGGGGAGTGCCGTCAGCGGCGGCTGCAGTGGGCGACTGTGTGCGCGCCTCGTGACCAGAGCGCTGATCGGCAGGGTTGCCGGAATCGCAACTCCTGGGCATTATCGTCAACTGTACTTTCACCATACCCGACCATACCCGCTGCAGACACCGATGGCACCCCATGATGCCTCCGCAGGTTTGTTTTGTTGAGCGCAAAACATTGTTGAACTTGCTGCAACAGTTCGATGTTCATGAGTCATGACGCAACTCTACCATTTATTGGAGCAACTTGGTGCAACAGTTCGATGTTCATGACGCAACTCTACTATATATTGGAGTAACTCTGACGAAAATGGTATGATTTTGGCGGCCCCAGTCATGTGTGAGGCGCGGTGTGGGGTGGGTGATTAACGAGCGGCGCCAGCAGGTGCCACCGCCACGCGCGGGGCCTGTGTCCGATGGCCACGCGGCACCTCCAGGCACGCTGTTTGCCCACCTTTCAGCGGCGGTGGCGATAGGGCCATCATCGCTGCAGCCTCTGATGACGACAGGTGGGCACGGCGGCGCCGAGGCGCCGGCGCCTGTGACCGCCACGTGCTTCCTGAAGGGCGCCAGCGGCAGCTGGTGTGAGGGTGGCGCCTGCTGCATGCCCTGCGGTGCCAGTGCACGCAGAGTGTTGCAGACGGAGGTGTGCATGTGTGAAAGCGGACAACTGAGCGTGCCCAATTGGACACGCGGGTGCACCTGAAACAGCGGAGGTGCCATGCTTGGTACTACAGTAGTATGCACAAGGCACGACTGGCATGGATAATGATGCCAGGGCTGAAACTGGTCACCCCAGGTCCTGGTGGCACATTCGTCAAAGCTGCCGCGTGTAACAAACCCTGGAGCACTTGCGGCATCGCTGCGCCACCACACTGCAGACACGATTGGCGCAGGGCCACCCCTTCCCCTCCACAGACCGAAGAGGTGCTGTGGTGTCAGTGACGGTGCAGGGGAGGGCTGGCCACCGCTGTGCCGCAGCGATTACCAGCTGCTGCACTGCCATTGCTGCCTTGCTGATGCCGAGCCCACAAAAACTGCACGGCGCCGCACCGATCGCTCACCTGGGAGTAGAACATAGCCGCCGGCATGGACACCAGGAGCACCTGAGACAGTGCCGCTGCGCACGGCACCGCGCGACAGTGCAGCCAACAACAGCGAAACAGGGGGCAGGTGCCGACGTGAGTTCGGTTGTGGCGCTGCAGGGGGTGACTGCCCACGACCCATGTGCTGCACAGGCAGCTCAGGAGTCGAACAGGGTGCGAGCACGCAGGGTGCGAGCGGGCGGTGCGTGGCTGCCCCCTTTCCCTCCCGTACAGAGGCACAAGGACTGCCTGCGTGCGCTTGTGGCAGCCTGCGCACGTGCGTTCGTAGAACTTCGTACCTTTGGTGGGCTCCACGGCGAGCAGGCACTGGCGCGACGCGGCGTGCCACGTGCGGACCGCGCCGTCCTCGCCGCACGACACCAGCGTGGCGCCGTCCGCGCTGGCCGCCAGGGAGGCCACCGCCTGCGCGCCCGATAGCAACGGCAGCGTAGCCTGTGGTTACATGGCTGCACGGTGCCGCCGCTGCCATGCGGTTTTGTGAAGCGCGCTCGGTGCTCTGGCGCAGTGGGCATCATACATGGCCTCACAGTGAGCTTTCCAGGCCCGTTTCTGGCGGGTCATTGGAGGTGTGCACCACCGCAGGCGCGGGTGGGACGGGGAAGGCCGCCCGCAACGGCTGATACAGCCTCCACTGGTACCACGCAGGCAGTAAGGTGCATGTGCTTGCACTAGGGGCAGTCACACGAGGCATGCGCCACCTGGCATCAACGGTGTGCGTCACAGCTGTGCCCGTTGCAGTAGGACATGACTTGGCGACTCACACCCTCATATGCTGTCTGGGGAAAACGATGGGATCACGGCTACTGCCCAGACAGCGGGTACCTACCTTGGTGTGGCCCACAAGCTCCTGCAGTGATGGCGACTCCCCCCTTGGCCGCCTCTCCTCCGCTCCAAACAGCCCAAAACCACCTGCAGCAGTACGCTGTTGAGACAGCGCCAGCAGCAGAAGGGGTGGGATCAGATAAGCCTAGAAAACAGCGTGCCATGGCATCCTCAGTGTAAGCAGGGACTGCGAAAGTGACGGGTGCAGCTGGCAGGAGGGGCTGCACCACGACACGGTAACGCCTTTGAATTTTTTTTTCAATGGAAGGCTTCATCTGCGACTGGGGCAGGCTGCCATGGTTACCTGCGAGCATACGCATGCACAAACTTGTACAGATGCACATGACAAAGCTTGCAGTTACAGCAGGCACGTGCAAACACCTGTGACACTTGGCGCTGAATACGTGTACGTGCTGATACAACATACGGTGGCACGCCATGGTGTGTGCTTAAGACGTCTTTTCCCCCTCAGATTATCATCAATGCAAAGGGCAGGATCTCACCTTGGTCCCCAGGCTGATAGCGGTTGCTTCCGCGGCTGTTGCCGCCATGGCTGCAGCGCTCATGTCCAGCTGCCAGCGCCATGGTGCACAGACACACAAAGACACACACACACACACACACACACACACACACACACCGAAGCCACATGGCAACAGCCCAAAGCCGCACATGTCAGAGCGTAAAGCGGTTGCATGCCTCACCGGCCAAGCCCTGGGAGCAGCACCGCTGCCCGCAAGCCTGCAATGCTGTGGTGTCTGTTTGGGGCGTACCACGACGTCACTGCCCCCTTGCCCCCTGTGGACATGGCGCCACTGCACTCACAGAGCGCACACTCCTGCAGTAGCTTTAGCCAACACCAGACAGCAACTGCCTGCGCGCACCGGCACAGCGAGCACAGTGCGCGCCGTGACTGCACTGCGTCGGGGGGGGGCGCGCATGGCGGGCCGTTGCTGACCTGGTATATGGTGCCGTTGGCCGCCCCCATAAAGAGAAAGTTTTCGTTGGCGTCCGTGCACACGGCGCGCAGCGGCGCGGGGCAGAGCACCGATAGCACCACCGCTCCGCTGCTGGCCTCGTGCACCTGTGCGTGTGTGTGTGCAGCGACCCGGCCAGCCAGACAGCCGCAGCAGCGGCGGTGGCGGCGGCAGCAGCGGCGGCGGCGGCGGCGGCGGCAGCGGTGATACCAGCAGCAGCAGCAGCAGCGGCGGCAGCAGCAGCAGCAGCAGCAGCAGCAGCAGCAGCACGAGAGGTGTAAATGGTGGGCTATCATGCCCAGCAGGGTGGGCAGGCACACGGCCTGCGCGCGCCACCCTTGGGCGGCCCACGCACCAGACGCACGCAGTGCTGCTTACTTCCAAGCATGTTGGTGTGCAGGTGCAGAGTTGAAATGCAGGAGCTCGGCAGGGTACACGCGCAAAGGTAGGTGTGCTGCATGGCGGGCGCGGGTGCATGCCTGTGGCACATGAGCCATGTGCTGCGGCGGCGCCACGCACGGCAAACACGCTGCTTCCGCACAGGAGCACAACCCTTCCTGCCAAGGCGAAAAGCACGAGTTCCACACTGCCATGGCGCAACAGGCAGCACTACCACCGCCAGCAGCTCACGGACGGACCTTGGCGGTCCTGTCCAGGGATGCCGTTAGGAGCCTGTCGCCTGTCTGCGACTCCGCTATGCACGTGACCGCCAGAGCGTGCTCGCCCGCGCTCCACTCCGCAGTCAGCCCCGCAGCGCCGCTGCCGCCGCCCTGCACGCGTGCACACGTGAGGTGCAGTAGACGGCGGCTTAGTGCATAGTGCTGAGCGCACCGCGGTCGTGTCCGACAGCAGCAGGGGGGACAGCAGGCTTGCGGATGCTTTTTCCAGCCGTGGACACAGTGCGCGAAGGGCTTTCCGCGCCCCAAGCGGGGTTAGTGAAGGTGTATGGCGGCATAGCGTTATGTAGGCTTCTCCAGGGCCTCAGCCGAGAAGGGGGGCATTGATTGGAATGGCGGTGGGAGCTGGTGAAACTAACGTGAACATCAGTTACGCTTCTTTCGGGCCTCGGTCCAGAGGAGAGGCGTAGATTGGCAGGGCGCCTTTGGGCGCCGGGCTTCCGCTGAAAAGTGGTGTAAGCACTGAGCCCCAGCCAGCCGGTTGCCTGCAATCTGTTGAAGTGTGTGTATGTACTGTTGAAACTATGCTCGTTTGAACTCGCTGTGCGCAGCTGCTGCGGCCGCCCGCTTGACAGAGCTCATGCACCCGCGCGACAGGCGCGCAGCTTCGACCAGCGAAAGACTGCGCAGGCCATGTGAGAGCCTGTTGGGGAAGGCAAACGCCACCTCACAGGCGATAGGAAGCGAGTGCGCAGCTGCTCTAGGTGCTGCCTCCCAGTGAGGCACACCTACCTCGCCTCGTGCAGCTCCACTCAAGCGCATGCAGGTGGCCGCTGGGGCAGGAGGCAGTAGAGCGCGGTCTGCGTATGCCGTCTGGGCTTGAGGCGCGCGGTGCGGGGCGCGTGCTGCCCTTTTCATGGTGACCTCGTATGAGGTGAGTGGCTGCGACAACTGCTGGCCTGCGGACGTACTTGGGTAGAACCAGGGTTGTCTTTTTACCTATTTGCATTTGTGTGCGCAAGAGTGCATGTAATATGTACAGTCGTTTCTAGAAATGGCTTCCAAAGCAAACACATATATGCCCCATTTTTTTGTCCCTCCCAGAGTCCGCTCAGGCGCTTACTTCAGAACAAGACGGTACACAGCCGCCCACAATACCCCCATACTTCTGAAGTAGACCCGGCATTTTAGTTGCGCTCTGGAGCAGGGCTCAGGCCTTCCGCCTACTTCACACATAGTCGCAACGGTATCGGTTCATAACCCACAGCCCACGCCAGCACACAATGTCTGACTGTTTGATTTCCCCGTCTTTTTTGCTCTAGGCCATGGGTTCGCTGAGGAATGAATGAGTGGGTAGATATTCCGCGTACTGCAGCTTTCAAGAGTGACAGTGGCTGACGTGGTGCGCACTTGCAGCACTCAACCACAAAGTGAAATTCGATTCAAGCAGGGAGCCAGCAGATGTGGAAAGTGTTCATGTTTGGCACTTTTCTTTTGTTTTTTGCATCTCACCATGTATTGGTGTTGTTGTCACATGTACCAACCAGTGCAGCACACAACCAAAAACGATATCAATGGCAGTTTCGTTCGCAAAATATTACAGGCCCTGCTAAGGAAACTTCCTGCAGTTTGTGAGCTACCCACAACATTTTTGAAAAAGTGCAGGTGACGGACACTTTCGGCGTCAAACTTGTCCACCTCATGCATTCATGCACGGCTGCTCTTACAATGCACATGCACAGCACAGGCTCAAAGCATCAAACTGCCAGATGGTGTACATTCACCCATGGGGCATGGCACCGTGTGACAAATTTTATACATTCAACGAAATACGGCGTTGTTCCATGAATTCTTATGCCCAACAGCGCGCGCATTTGCCGCAAATACGGATCCAAAATAAAAAAACAAAATACTTTATTAAAATAATTGGAGTACGTTACACGCCGAATTTGCTAATGTTCAACGACGTACAAGGAAAACTTTATACGATGTGACCCATCACTAGGTATACTTCATACTTCAGCAGTATAAATACACACGTGGCCTTTCGAGTGCGTGCTATAGAGAACATGATGCTTGTCAGATGACATGGCAAAGGCACACAAGCGTGAATGTGCTGCGCTTTTTCTTTCTCTTGCATGCTTTCAACAAGCCGTTCTGGAAGTACTACAGTAGTACAAAACACACGTTGAGTAATACGAGTTGGATTCTCACCACACTGGCCTCATAAGCCCAACACTGGTCAAGTCGGCCCTCAGTGTTACTGCCTCTTGAATAGCACAGCTCCTGCAATCGCAGAGCCGAGATTGGTGGGGGTTCTGCGACGCCCAGGCTGGGCAAAGTGAGCATGACAGTTTCAATGCCCTGCACACATATTTTGCTACTTCAGATACGATCCTAATTGTTACGCACAGCATTTATCGCATTTCAGGATACATGTAGGTGGATGCATATACTTCATGGTATGCTACTGTGGTACTTCACAAGTACAATAGTATACAGGTACTACTTCACTTGTACAGGTATTACTCAAGTGATGTACTTTCACAGCAATTCCGACTGGTATGCATGACCCATTTGTGACTTCATCAAGAAGCACTTGCCGCATATGCCTTCGCAACCCCGCCATCACAACATCTACAGGTATACCTGTGGTAGGTAGCACACTGTATACATGCACCATGTCATGTGATGTGTTATGTGCCTTCGCACCGTCGTCACTCCAACATACACGCATCGTGCACATGTACGCATGTACAAATACCATATCAACTTATTTACAGTACTTAATACTTCAGAAGTATATCATTACTTGACCAATACTTTGTTGAAGTATGATATTCCTCTGAAGTATGTTATAGCAACCCGTTATACACATACAAATGTATAGATGGCGGTACATGGCAAAATTATGAAAAACATGTACTACTAGTAGTACACACACATAGTGGCAGTGTTCGATTCAATTGACGAATTTTCATACACTTCAAGTACCACTCACCGCAAACGCATTGGCGGCCCCACCATCGCAATCCAACGCCTCCAGCATGCTCCAACAGGACACCATGGCATCCTCGGCGCCAGAGTATATGAAGCAGCCGTCCAGGGAAAACCGCAAAGCAGAAATGGCCTGCAAAAACACAGCCGCAACATGTTGTCAGTATGTATAATTCATAGCTACTACTGAAGTACTACTGTAGTATATGTACTGGTATACACCGACTTCAGGAATGTTACTACAGTACAGGAACATATGAACAAAACACGACTTTGCTTCCAAGACTTTGGAGGGGGACGCGAGGCTTGGCCTGTAATGGCAAATCCCCGTGAAAAAACGTGTAACTTGTAAACGAACCGGGGTTGAATTTGGCCTCGCTCAGCGCCTGCTGTACCTTCAACTACACCTCAAAGTGGGAGGAGGAGGGGATGTGACGAGCACAAGACAGTATCAAGCCGTCACAAAGTGCTGTGTGCGAAATCTGCTAACATGGCCATCTCCCACCTTTGGTGACATGTGCAGCTTGGTAAGTCAGACCATCAGTTGCCTGAAGCACCTGCAGGCTTTTGAACTTGGAAGGAGGAGCGCATGCCTGCCGCAAGCGCGTCTGTCGCGCACCAAAAATCCTCTGCTGGCACCCATCCACACACACATTGACACTGTGACTGCTAGTCGTGCACGCACATGCTCCACACACAGCACCGCCTGCTTCACCCCACGCAACACCCCCTCGTTCCTGCCCTCCCACCAATAAAGGGGACCACTCACTCCGCCAGACATGGCCTGCCACTCACAAAAGCAGCACATGCGCTGGGCGGCATGTGCCGCGCCACGCGCGCGCGGCACATGCAAAGCACTGACAAAGGTAGAACAGGCGTCAGCTCTGAAAAACTACCATGGAGCCTCACAAAGTTCAGCTTTTCGTCAAACATTTCAAGTTCCTCTAGAAGCCCCCCCCCGCGCGCACCTTGTAGTGCGCCTCCCACGTCCGCACCAGCGCCCCGGAGCCCACCTCCCAAAGGTAGAGGCGCCCGCTCGCGCCGCCGCCCGCGCAGTAGGCGCCGTCGCCGCTCACCGCCAGCGGGCCAACGCGCTCCGGCGCGTGGCACTGAGGGGAGCAAGCGGCCGGGCGGCGCGGTGCCCAGGGGAGGCGCAGGTGCGTTGGCGTGTAACAAGAGGTGGTGTAGGGCATGCTTTTGGGGGGAGCTGGTGGGTAGGCGGTGCTAGTGAGAAAGACAGCGGCAATGTGACAGTGTGTGTGGTGCCAGACCGGCAGGCCAGGGCACCTGTGCGTGGAGTTGGTTTGTGGGTCGATCTGCACGGGTGCGCGTGCCCGAGCGTGGTGCAGCGCACGCGCAGCGCTGTTGGAGTGGACGGTATGCACCTGTGTGGCCTGCAGATGCGCAGAAGTGCAGCCTGCTAGGCTGGAAATGGTGCAGCAGGCGTGGTGTGTGTCGTCTTTTCACCTTTAGACGCGGCTGCTCCGTGCCCCACGACCAGATGTGCAATGCTGAGCCTCTTTTCTGTGATGGCAATCGCAGAAAGAAGTGGCAGAGAGGGGGCGGGTCACAGTTCACAACTGTTCCAAGCATGTGCCATCGTTGGCGATACGAGGAATTACTGGATTATTTGCAGCACCTGCTGCAGTAAAGGCGTGTGCGACACCGCATGTGACGGCGCACCAACTTTCAAAGGGATACTACGTAGTACATGTAATGGTAAAGTGATGTTAGACAGCGCAGCTGCAAAGGTTGAGCAGCAGGCATGCTTCACAGGCAATGTTATTGCAGCGCACATGGCTGTGAATACATCAGTACTTGCAGCACCATCAGCGTGTGCTTGAGGCTCAAAGGCTGGTGACACGGCTGCTGTGACGCTGCCGGTGATAATTGCTCTGCCGGCACCGCGGGCCTACGGACGGCTGCTCCTGCCGCCTCCTGCAACTGCTCCTGCCGCCTTCTGCAAGTGCTGTCGCACCTGCAGCCGCCGCAAGCGCGCCCCTAGTACCACCTGCACAGCCAAGCCCCACCCACCTGTGCGGAGATGATGTGGTCACCTCCCACCAGAGCTGTGCTGCCTGCGCCGGACGTGTTGCCCTTGAACTGGGCCAGCTGCGAGCCAGTGCGGGGGTCCAGCACGTACAGCACTGGCTCGGCTGACGACGCCACCACCGCCACCTCTCGGAGCCTGAGGTCGTCCCCCATGCTGGCGGTGCCACTCGCTGAAGCCCAGCGCTCCTCGCCTCCGCGCAGTTTTGGGATGTTGCTGCTGCCAGTTGAAGTCGTCCGCGGTCACCACACAAAATGGTGAGGTGAGTAGAAGCTCAGGCCATGCACGTGGTGTCGTTGGCGTTCGACGCCTGCTGCGGCACCTGCTGCTAGTGCTGCTGCTGCTGCTGCTGCTGGCGACGCTGAGCGAGCGCTGCAACGTCTCGCTGGTTGGTGGTTTGTGTGTGCCCTGCTCGCTTGCGGCTGCGCACTGCTGGGACAAGAGTTGTGCTGAGCTCGCACATGTCGACAGCAGCAGTGCAGGGAGCAGCAAGCTCAGCCAAGCTGCCAGAGCACCAAAGCCGCTGCAGCTATTGCACCCGTCTGCTGCTGGCGTTCCCTTACCTGGCTGCTGATAAAGGAGTCAGCGGGCATCGCGGCACCGCCTGCTGCTGCGCTAGCTGCGCACAGGCTGCGCAAAAAAAGGATGTTCCTGCTCGACCCAGCCCGCCTGCTCCTGGTTGGTTTGGCGCTGGCGGCAGTGCCATGCTGGCGCCTGGCCGCAGCACTGAAGCCGGATGGCTTCATCTCTCGCAGGTAACCACCGGCCCCGCCTGCGTGCTTGCGCCAGCGACGACCACCCTGGCTGTCGCGGCTGCAACTCACAATCTCTGGCTTCCGCTGCACTCACTGCTGCGCGCAGAGTCCCAAGAGCAATATGCACCTTCGGCACCACCAGTGCGCAGCAGCGGCGCCATTGGTTGCATCCTGGCAGCACCGCTGCCCCCTCTTTGGGAGCCTGCAGAAGGCGGCTTGTCCAGCTTACAGCAGAACGGGACACCGACGAGGACAGGTGACCACTGACCAGGCACTCCATCCGCACAACCTTGCTGCTGCTGCGGCTGCTTGCTGGCGCTGCTTGCGCACACTTGCTGGCACTGGCGCTCTTGTTGACACTGCTGATGTGGGGTAATGCTGCTGGCTGGTGGCGTGTGTGGTGCTGGTGGCGCGCCTGGTGGCGCTGCACCAACACCATGTTGGTGCTGCCACTGCCACTCGTGCCTGGCTGCACAGCACTGCGCCACGCAGCGCAACACGGCGCTGGCATGCGTGCACGAGGCCAGCTTCATGCTAGCACTGATGGCGTTGTGTGGCCAGTGCTCATGTGACATGTGAGCACCACACTCAGTGCTGCACACACATGAATCTACCGACACAACAACGGGCAGGGATACACTTCAAGTACGTGTGAACTGATTTCCACACACCGCGCATGCGCGTCGGCACGCCGCACTGTCACCGTGCCGGGGCTCACGAATGCTTGCACCACAGCACTTAGCGCGCCTCTGCCCGCCCATTTGGGTTGCTGTGCTTTCTATTATGTCAGTGCTGGCAAGGGAGCAGACACTCCGCCACCGGAGCTCACCATCAGGAACAGCAGGAGCGATGGCAGCAGCGGAGGCGGTGATTTGGACGAGGATGCGCAGCTGGAGGCACAGGCGCAGGAGTGGATCAACGGCGACCCGCAGCGGCAGGTGAGCACCGCAGCTGCTGAGCACAGCAGTCTGTACTTACCTTTTTTGTTTGGTTGCAGCGACTGATCCAGCTGGCGCTGGTTGATGCTTGGAGCACAGCCTGTGCAGGCCATGCTAATCCCATGGGGGACCCATGTGTTGCGTTTACAGAACAGTAGGATTCCACACCAAGGCAACTTTTTCCGAGAGGCTAGTGGCTTAGCTGTCAGTACTCTTGTTAGAGCGTGTGTTGCTAAGATGTCACTGCGGCTGGGTGCCGTGCTCCCTACTGCTGCGCTCCAGCGTTTCGCAGCACAGCTGTGCGCTCGCTCAGCAACCAGTGCTCAGCAACACAGCCAGCAGCCTGTAAGGGCCGGTGCAAAAGCTGCGGGCTAGCCCTGCTGGCTGAGGGCGCAGCCACGTGCGGAATGCCGCTTTTGGAGCAGAGGCTGCTGCTGTGTGGCGGTTGGCGTGATCCCAGTGCTGTCTCACGGTGGCTTGCTGTTAGTCGGGTTAGTCGTGAGGGGTGGGCTGCTGTGCAGTTGCCAGCACAGATGCACATGGGTGACTTGCCTCGCCCAGCTGGAATGTGCGCAAAATCACTGCAACTGCGAATGACAAGGCAGCAATCCGTGAATCTGGGCAACTCCCCAGTATCTCTATTTTGAGTTTAGCCGCACAGGCGCGCTGCATCAGCTGCGTGCCTGCCGTCGGCGGATGCAGCCACGCTTCAATATCACATCTGGCGGTGCTGCCGGTGCTGACACATCATGTGACTAAGTCTGCACTCGCCTGTTTTTATCCCTGCCACCGCCCGCGCACACTGCACAGGCGTGGTGGGACGAAATGAAGGATAAGAAGGCGCGGATGAAGCTGCGGCAACGAGAGAGGTGCGCACGTCACCGCATCTGCTCAGCACCCACACCGCCCGCCCTGCGCGCAGCAGCGACGGCGCCTTTTGAGTAGAACAGCTGACCACCTCGCAAGCCACGCTCAAGCTGCATGATGATACCGTGTCATGGCGGGCGCCGCCGGTTGCTGCGCCACCTGCGGCTTGCCCGGCCGCCGTGCCGGAGGTGGTGCGTACGCGAGGTGTGAGCTGCCGCTGCAGTGCCTGTGAGCAAGCTGCCCCTTTGATTCTTTTTCCACCTGCCTGCTGCTGTCGCTTCCACAGGATGCAAGAGGTGTCAACCGGCTTGGAGGCGCTCGTCGTGTCGCTGGAGAACATGGAGTCTCTTACGGGGTGAGTGCCGCAGGCGTGCCTGCACGCGTGCTGCGCAGCGTTGGCGACTGACGACGCGCGGTTGCATGGGGTTAAGTGAGACACGGCTGTCACATGCGAGTAGCATGGACGGCATATGGCGGTGGTTGATGGCAGGCAGTGCTCGAGTCAGAGGTTATCCTTGATGTGGAAGTGTCAGACATGAATTGTGCGTACCGTACGCTGTTGCCCGTTTGGCCGGTTGCCGCTCCCCTGGCCTGCACCGATTGCTTGCACACACAAAAATGAAAATGTGCCAAGCAACCGCAAAACGAGTGCTGCGCCTCGCTGCGGCTCACAGTGACAAGAAGCAATCCCCGGAGTGCTGCCATGCCTTCATTGTGTAATTGCAAGATCCACAGCCTCAGCGGCCACGCCGGCCACTGCCGCGCATGCACATGGCCACCTGGGCAGCCCACCTCAATCATCCACTGCGTATGCCACTCCTGCGCTGTGCACCCTGTCGCAATGTGCGCAGTCTGGAGCTGACGCAGTCCAGCAGCATTGACCCACGAGCGCTGCCCGCCATCACTCTCACTGGGTGGGCTCTTGTGGGGCTAGCAGCGCTGGCGCCGCTGGTGGTGGCGTGGCATGCGGCGGCGGCTATACAGGCGGCACTGCAGCAGATAACCACCGATCCGCTGCTGGAGCAGTGATCACGGCTGCTGCAGGCTACAAGTAGCTGGCGCTGCGGCGTGCTTCGCTGCAGCTGTTGGCAGCGCCGCGTTACATGTGGCGGTGGCAGCATGCATCCGAGGCGGTGAGGCTGGGATGGCCAAGTGCCACCTGCTGCCTGCAAAATGTGACCTTGTTGTCCGAGTTAGTGTGTACCTTGGGTAGTAAACTGGCATAGAAAAGTCAGCGAGCCTTGCACATGACCCAGCATAGCCGTCCTGTGCCAGCAATTGTTCATGCAGGCACCATCACATAGTGGCCTCCCTCCCACACCATTACACATGTAATTATAGCAAATGGTAGCTCTGGTCGTGTCAGCATGCCTTCACAGGTAACATGGGTGCCACTGCACATGCTGTTGCCAATGCTTTTCCCAACCTTTGCTGCACCCTGCGGCGCCTGTCATCTAGGCAGCACAAAGCCGCAAAGTGGCACACAAATGGTAGTTCACAGCATTGGCACGGCGCGCACAGGGTCAACATGACTAGCACACCTGTGGCCTGCCGGCGTGCACACTACTTCTGCTGTAACATCGTGACAAGTTGTTGAGCAAAGCCACGGCAGGAGCAGAGCGGTGCAAACCTCAGGCTATCACAAGCGCACGTTGGGACACATGTGGCACCACCGGCGGTTACAGGTACACGTGGCGCTGCCTGGTGTGTGGGGGGAGCATGGTGTTCCGGGAGCTGGGGGGTGGGAGCAGGTCCCCTGGGACATGGGG
>JAULBY010036823.1:0-14332 GCA_032358315.1 Ophiocytium majus | reverse complement strand
CCCCCCCCCCCCCCCCCCTCCCCCCCCCTTTCCCCCCTCCCCCAGCCCCTACGCCGCAGCCCGAGCTTCCCCTGCCGCCGCTGCTGCAGCACTCCCAGACGCTCTACTGCGAGGCGCCCACAGGCCTGCGGGCCGCGCTGCGCCACGCGCTAGCACGTGTTGGCCGCACACGCTGGGGGGAGGAGACGCCGCGTGCGCGCGCAGCACTCTTTGCGCTGTGCTATTTCCACTCAGTGATGCTGGAGAGGGCACGTAGGGGGCTGGGGGGTGGCGCGTGTGCAATGGGGGATGGGGATTTTGAGTGCGCGGCGGCACAGGTGCTGGCGCTTGGGGCGTCTGCAGGCGGCGAGGTATGCTGGCCTTATTGTCAACGAGGTGCCATGCTGCCAACGACGACGAGAAGTTGCATGACATGGGCCCACCGTGCGTATGTGTGCGCCTGCTTTGTGCTGAGCCCTCAGCAAAAGGAGTTAGTGCAGGATGTGTGCATGCGTTAGCAGCACTTGTCATCGCTACAGTGGCAAGCTGGCTGTGTACTTCGCGCTGCTCCAGCACCCTGTGTCCGCGCTGCAACCGCAGCTAGGGCGCCCTGCCATATTCCACTGTCTTTCACTGCTGGCACTGGTGGTGCTGCTGTGGGTCTACCCACTCCTCGTGTGGCTGAAACCACATGCACCTTGGTGCCTGCACAGCACAGGAGCAACATCAGCAGCGCTGCACTCATAAACCATTGCTGGGCCTTTGCGCATAGGATACACCGCAATTCGCGCTCGCATCACAAACAGCAGGCACTGAACCACCGCAACACATGGTACGCATTTCATGTGTGCTGGCATTGCGCGCACGCGTGTGTACGCCTGGGCAGGGCCTAGCATGGGCGGACATGAAGCGGCTGGTGGGCGATGTGGTGTATGGCGGCCACGTGCAGGCCGCGGTGGACCAAGCTGTGGTCACCGGCTACCTGTCCCAGCTCCTGCACAACGGCCTGCAGCAGGAGATGCCGCTCCTGGTGCGTGCCACACAGACTTCAATATCACAAACTACAAACTCATACTTGATCTTACAAAAAACAAGCCCGTAGTTGATAAATACCGGTGCACACATGCCCTCATGTCTCTATGACTAATACACAAACTTCAAACTCCAGCTGGCCTGGTGTGTTATGGCCCCGCCTTGGCTGCCGCTGGCACGTGTGTTGTGTTCCGAAATGACACGTGTCACCTGGTGTGAAAGTGACGATGAGCCTGGCCCATGCCAATTCACACAAACACAGTGTCATCCTAAGATGCTGGCAAGTGCACCAATTGCAGCTGCATTGGCGCTGATTCACAAGAACCGCATCACAGGCATCACCGAGTGAGCAACCCCAGGTGTCACCAGTGCCGCACATGGTACTGATGCGGTCCGCACATATTTGTGCACATGGCTGATGCTGCAGGGTGTGCCGAAGCGGCCCGAGAAGGAGGGGGCGCAGCAACAGCAGGCACAGCTGGTGACAGAACCAGCAGGAAGCACCATCGCCCCTGCCTGCTTCACCGCACCGTCAGTGTCATGGACATATGACAAGGCAAGTGCCACTGCATTGTGCACATGGGCTATACACATGTACACACAGCGTGGCATTCCGTGGGCGCGGTATCACATGCTATCACGCCACCTCCATGCATGCCGCTTTCAGGTGCAGAGCAGCTGCAACTATTGAGCTGCTCCTGCATGCAACCCGCCTGTGAGGTAGAGACTCCAGACAGCGGTGTATCCTACGGCGGGCCGGCCTGCCCACCCGGACGCCCCGCACACCTCTCGACCTGGTAGCCGGCTCCCATTGTGGCATCCCCGTGGTGGTAGCTCCCCGCTGCGGTGTGTGCAGCAAAAGTTCGTAGCATCACAGCCGCCTCAGCCACCGCACCTGACGCCTTCCACAGCCGTGCCACATTGCAGTGCTGGAGTGGCCCCCACTCACCGCTGCTCGCCGCCTACCTGCAGGGTTTGCTTGTAGTGTGTGTGAATGTGCTACATGAAGAGTCCAAGTCGAAGTTGGACTCACAGACCGGCTTCTGCTTGCCGCATCAATACCATGCCTTCCTTGCTTGAGACTGCAGGTTGTGGCGCATGTGGAGCAGGAGCTCACACCCGCCTCAGTGCCCGACCCCTGTGGGTGGAGCGCGGGCGAAGACAAGCGCGGCGAGCTCACGGCGGGCGAAGCGCTGCTGCAAGCCGTCAAGGAGGGTGTCCTGGTCGACCAAGTGAGTGAGGCCTTGTGTGCGTGTGCGGACAAGAGGGCTGCAAGCGGTGCAGGCAGGCAGCAGTGTGCTCTTGTGCATGCAAAACATTGGGGGCTGTGGTGGACGGACCGCGAGTGAGTGGCAAAAACAGGCACTGCTGCAGCCAGATTACAATGTACGGTAGGCATTAAAGGTAGGATCAGGCTCGCAAGTGCACTGGTTTCATGGCTGTGTACAGTGCTTGTGATAGCACATGTCTGACCCGCACTGCCTTTATCCTGTTTTTATGCATCACCGCTCCTTTCAGGACGCTGCAACAGCGGCGGAGGTGCGCAGCATACCGTCGAGCGACACCGTGGACGCTGCCGCAGACAGCCTTGTAGCAGAGGCACAGGCGGAGGGGGTGGCGTCAGATGCTCTGGAGCGGCTTCAGGCCAGCGGAGCCTTTTTGTACAGGTGCGACCAGAGGTTGAGCGTGTATACATACACCTCTTGAAGTATAGCATCTTGTGCACACTGTCTGTGTGGGGGGACATGAGAGTTTGGCTTGCTGTCAGTGAGAGTGTGTCACACACGCACTTTGAATTCCATGCGGGTGCGCGCATGCATATGATCCCTAGTAGTACAGTAGTAATAGTATGCACCAAGGTACGCAGCAGGCCAGTGCGGCTCCTGCTCTGCAGCTGCACGGCAGCACACCGCATGGCATTGCACCACACTGCCAGCATGCATGCCCCAAGCAGCTTGACACCAGCACCTGTATGTGGCGGTCACCCAGTGCCCACCAGTTGCGCCACTGTGAGTGCTATGTACACAGCTGCGCTAGCTGCACCAGTAGTGCTGGTGTGCCACTGCAATTCTGAGAATCACATCCCAGTACATGGCCTATGCCATTTATGGCAACACACGCTTTGCAGCTAAAGCCTGCAGCTGCATGTTTTTCTGCTGTGTTTTGCCTGTCGAACCTCCTGTGTCGATGATTGTGTGCTGCTGCAAGTCCCTGAATGGTCTCGCTGCTGCTGCACGTACTTCTGCTGGTGGTGCTGCTGCTGTTGCCGCCCTTGGTGCTGCCTCAGCTCTTACAGGAATGCTGGCTCCACTGCTGAGCAGCAACAGGATGGCTGGTCTGGCCCCTATGGCCTGGTGCTGCAAAAGGAGCTGCGCCACATGCGCGCGCTTGTTGATGCCGCTACCCACTCGCTAGCGGAGTTGTGCTCAGCATACAAAGGTGAACTGAAGTACCAACTTCAAGTGTGTCTCTAGAGTAGTGGCACTAGCATCGGCAGTGTACTAGTCGTGACATACTTCAGAAATATATAGCGCGTAGTTGCAGCCCATGCGCTCTGGCAGGCACATCAGGACACAGCAGACATGAAGTGTGCCAAAACCAACTTGTGCTTTCGTGCGCCACAGTACTACTTGCTGCCAGTTCCACTACACGAGCCCTGCAGGGGTGAGATTTATTGCAAACGGCTAGCACTTACATGGCCGCAGCATGCAAAGGCGACATTTGTGGTAGGGCACAGTGACGACATGCGTAAACGCAAATGCATCCCAATCCCCAACCACCCCCCTGCCTCCTCTGCATCCACGTCCCCCCTGCAGGCATCGCCATCATGAACGCCGACCTGTCATCTCTGCAGTGCGCACTCCTGGCACAGCGCGTGCCACACCCCTGGGTGGGGCTGTCCTACCCCTCCTCCCTCTGCTCGCGCCTGCCGCTGTGGCTGGGTGACCTGTGCGCCCGGCTGCAGCAGCTGTCAGAGTGGTCGGCAACGCCAGGGGAACCCCCCCGCACAGTGTGGCTGGGAGGGCTGGTGCACACCGAGTCCTTCCTGTGTGCGCTCAAGCAGGTGCGTGCCTGTGGTGCACATTACAGCAGCTGCTGCCGCTTGTCGTGCTGCTCTTCTGTTGTCGTAAGTTGGGGACACTGCCCCGCCCTGAGAGGTCACGTCTAAACTTGTTTACCTGCTCAGGCCAGCGCCCTTGCCGCGGTACACTACTTTGAAGTATTTTGCCGGACGGTTTAGTAGGGTTTGTGTGTTTTCATACGGAAGTACTTCCTCCAGTATGCCAAGTACCTGAGTCTTTGTGCACCTGCAGGTGCAACTAAGTACAGCTGGCATGCGGACAGTTGTCATGGCATGACCCGGTGGTCCGTTGGTGAGCTCACTGGCCTGCTACCTCACACTGTGCTCACCCCGGTGCGCTGGCACTACACCCTTCACACCTGCTATGCCTCCCAACCCGCCACACACAGCCGCCACCCCAATAGTGCCACGCACCACTACTGCCGCTGCTGAGCACGTACACCATCATTCCCACATGCCTCCGCTCTGCTGAGCAGGTGGCCTGCGGCGAGCGCAGCGTGCGCCTGGACCAGCTCGCGGTCCACGCAGAGGTCACCAAGCGCGCAACCTCAGACCACGTGCTGGCCTCCAGCAGAAACGGCGCCTACATCACCGGTGTGCACCTGGAAGGTGCTTTCTGGGATGTGGCAGCCCAGCGACTGGAGCTGGCGGCACCTCACCCTGGCAGCGCCAGTACATCCGTCGCCGCGGCCACCGCTGCACCTACAAGTGGCGGCGCCACGGCGCAGCTTCTGCCCATAGTCAACTGCTTTGCGGTGGTGCTGGAGGGAGCGCAGGGCGCGGGGGCCCGGCCCTCGCACCACGACGCGCCCCTGCTGGGCTATGCCTACGAGAGTCCGATATACCGGACGCGTGCGTGCGCGCGGCGCGGCGACGCCCCCGCGCTGCTGACCGTGCGCATGCAGTCTAAGCTGGCGCCTGTGAAGTGGCTGCTGTGCGGAACGACGCTGCTGCTAGAGCCTGGCTAGGGCTTCGCTGTCCTGGGCTGGTGCAGTCAGTGGGCAGCACGGGTGTTGTGGCTGCTGCTGCTGCTGCTGCTCCAGTTCTACTTTTGGTCCTGGGTGTGCCTTTTCGGGCGCCCTCTCTTTTGCCATGAGTGTTGTGTCCTGGCATCATGTGCGACAATAAAACTGTACACAGTGCTGTTGCACATTTTGCGTGTTCTCTCATGCCACCCAAGGCTGTGTTTTGCTGCTGGTGATGCACTTGTGGGTTGGCTGTGCTGGTGCGGTGCGGGATTCGATAAAGCGCAAACGTACTGTGTAAGCACTTCCGTGCATGATGCTCAAACTGTTCCAAGGGGGCACTCTATTAGGCATACTGCACTGCCCTTGCTGCGCCATGCTGCGAATGCTTAGCCAGCCTGTGGTGTGCACTATCACAGGTACTTGAACAGCGAGAACATGGCGATCATGCTCCACCAGGTAGCTGTGCACGCAATGGCATAGCACAGTGCACCAGTGGCACAGGACATGTATGCTCCAACGCCTTCCGGCACGTCAATTGATCCTGTGCATGGCAGGGTCAGACTGCACGAAATACTTCTAACCACTTGTACTAGCAGTCGCTGCCATACTGCCACTGCGACGGCCATGCACCAATGGCAACATCGTGACATTTCAGTGAGTGACCATCGTGCCCATGTTATTTTATGCTACATATACAAGCACTGACAGATGTGTACAGGACAGCGAAGCAGGGGCACCCACGGCATACTTTGCCAGCTCGTTTCCTTCTGCAACCCGCCCATGGCATATGAAGCCCTAGCCCACCGGCGGCTCAGGCCTGCCTGCATGCGGCACTTTGTGTCGCCGACTCTGCCAACTGTGGGCAAGTCTGTGCAGGGCCGGGCATGGCCATCGCTTCATGCAGGCTTGCATGCCCAGGCAGGCCGGCCCGCCAAAGGATATACCCCCCTCTGGAGTCCCCACCTCATGCCCCCCCCCCCCCTTTGCACGCGCGCCCATAAATTTTGTGGGGGCCCCCCACCCCTCGGGAGTCTGGAACGTACCGCGCGCCGCGCGCGCATTGCTTGCACAAGTGTTGAAGTTCCGTGCTCGAGCTGTGAGCTCGAGTACACACACACACACACACCGCACCCGCACTCAACGCCACGCACGGTAGAAGCGACCGCCACCAGGTGATTGGGGCCGGCGCGCCTGGCGTGGTGGCAGCGAGAACGGCCCCGCTGGCAGGCTCCCGTCCGCCCACCCCGCCCCCCCCACATTCCACACACGTGCTCTGC
This sequence comes from Ophiocytium majus, assembly GCA_032358315.1. Classification (NCBI taxonomy): domain Eukaryota; class Xanthophyceae; order Mischococcales; family Ophiocytiaceae; genus Ophiocytium; species Ophiocytium majus. Next base: position 7,994 of record JAULBY010036823.1, on the reverse strand, counting down.
TGGACAACACAGGCACCAAACTAACACCTGTTGCCAGGTAGCGTCGCTCTCTCAGGCGGCCAATGCATGCCGGCCGCCGTGGCAGCTGCACGCACCAGCAACGGAGCTGGCCGATTGCGGGGCTCGGCACCCCTCACAGGCCCCACGCCTCGCGGCACGCTGCATATTTGTTGCTCGGGACGTGGGCGTGTTGCCTCACCGGTGCTGTTGCTGCTGTGTCGGCATGTAGCAGTCGCTTGGGCTGCTGTGGCGAAGCGGCGAGCACGTAGCAGTGTAGGAAGCAGCAGATGATGATGCGGTACGGCCGTTTAGCCCTGCCGGCGTGCTTATTTGGTCGTGCCCTTGCCCGGCCCTCCTCCCTCCTGCTTCTGTTCGCAGGGGCAAGCAGCAGGTGCCAAGGCAGACGTGGGAAGCAAGAGAAGACAAGCGGCGACGGCAAGCGGTGGAGATGCTGCCTGGCTTCATCGTGGAAGGGATCATCCAGGAGGCGCACTGCGGGTGAGCGAAGGGCACTGGGTGGCACTCGCCGCGTACGCCCGGCCGCACGGCAGCAACAAACAACAAAGGAAGGGCCCCCCTGCTCAACAGCCTTGCCCAGCAGCAGTGCCCAGCAGGTTGCTGTACACACACATGTGTACCAGTCATACAGAAGCACGCAGGCCTTTATCTGCATGCATAGTTATTTTTCCTCTTAGAGCATGTGCGCAGGCGATGCCGCTGCGGGCGCGGCGTGGCTTGGCGCACAGTCTGGTGCTTCAGCAGCGGGCAACACACCACACATCGACCACGCAAGAACTGTTTTTGCTTGCCGTTTATGATGAAGTCAATTGTAACGACATGGAACCACTGTTATGGCATGAGCATATTTCTCGTAGAGCAAGCTGTGCGGCATGGGTCGCCTGTGTGCGCTAGCACCGCTCACTCGCTCCCGCAGAAATTATGCTGCTGCCCACTACTTCAACTTGCATGCTCTGCTGAGCAAACGCAAAACACCGTTTTATGTGGTGCTGCTTGAGACAGGCGCAAGTGAGATGGCGCGGATGGTATAAATGTTGTTTGCTTCTAATTACTTCAAAGTACTTTGAAGTACAGTGCACTTGCGATTTAGTGCCTTTAGTGCCCTCTTTATTTAGTGCGGTACGCGGTTTAGTGCAGGGTCCAGAGATCTGTCACAGACCACATGATTATGTATAAACAATGCACAATGCGCTATTTGATTTTTGCGGGTCTTGCTGTATTGCGGGGTGCTAGGGGGGTTACCCCCCGCCGCACTAATTTGCAAGTGCATTGTAGTATACATCGCCCCCGTGCGGTCAAGTACTTAGGCATGCACACATGCTGTAAAAATGTGCGCCAACCAAGTCATTGCTGGCGTTTCATTAATGCGCGCCGCCGGGCGCCAACTTTATGCTTGTTCAACGGTGGCACTTTTTCACTGCAGCTGTGCATGCGTGACTTTGTGTGCCGCCACACCTGGTGTGCTGCTGAGCCTGCGTACCTCTCATCCCCCCCGCCATCTCCACTGTGATACAGCATGCCCTCTGGTTCAACCTTTGGTTCAAGCGCCCAAGGGAGCAACCCAGCAGCAGCCATGAACAAGACAGTGTTTACAAGGCCAGCGCGGTGCAGGTGGGTTTTACGCTTGCACTTTGCGCCATGTTTTGCTAGGCACTCTCCGCTGCCAGGCACTGCCGCCAGTGGCAGGGCGTGCCGTCCCCCTGTCCCGAACTTGTGTAATCTCTGCCAATGTGTATGGATTCCATACTATGGAAGTCAATACTTCGAAGTATGATGACAGGCGTGCTCAGCCCGCGCAGCTTGCGGCGGTGCACCAGCCGGGTGCAAGTGAGATGGCACGGGCGTTATTTTTTCATGCTTTTCCCCATCAGCGCAAGCGCTTCTGTGACGAAGTTGCCAGGCATTGTTTGTGGTTGCCACTTTGAATCTGCTCATGGGCACAAGCACTTCCAGAACGAAGTGACAGTCATTGTTTGAGGTTCACACAGGTTCAAGTGGTGGGCCTCTCTTGCACATGGCCCCCAAGCTGGGGCGGGCGGGAATGTACTTGGCTTGCGCGTATGCTGCAGAACTGTGCCCCAGCCGAGCTGTCGTTGGCATGCTGACGTACTTCGAAGTATTACTTCAGTATAATACTTGGAAATACTTCTGAAGTACTAGTATATACTTGAAGTAATTACATACCTCGTATGCGGTATTTACTTAGGCATGCACGTATGCTGTCAAAATGTGCACCAGCCAAGTCATTGCTGGCGTTTTATTGACGCGCTGCCGGGCGTCATTTTTATGCCTGCTCAGTTGCGGCACTGCAGCTGTGCATGCGTATGCCGGTGTCCGTGCTGCACACCTGCGGTGCTGCTGAGCCTGCATGCCTCTCATCCCCCCCCCTCTCCGCGGCCTGCGCCTATGCCATGTCCACTGTGATGCAGCATGCCCTCTGGTTCAAGCATGCACGGGAGCAACCCAGCAGCAGCCATGAAGGCAGATGACAATGTTCACAAGGCCAGCAGGTGCCAGGTGGGTTTTGGAAGTGCACTTTGCGCCATTTTGCGTTAGGCACTTACTGCTGCCGAGCACTCCCGCCAGGGGCAGGCACTTGTATCCTCTGGCAATGTGTATGGAAGCGACTACAATAGGCGACGGTGATTAGACCTCCTCTCCTGGTCATTTTTTGGGGTCATTGCGTTGTCTGCTTTAGGGGGGGGGGTTTCTGGAGTACCCTGGCATGGCGCGCATAGGGTGCCAGAATGCGACTGGAGGGACGGGCAACGGTGACTGGCAACACAGGAACGGCCAAGGGCTCAGCAGCCGTGCTCAGCAGCAGCAGTGTGCCGCTGGTTGTACATAGCTGTTATACATGTATGCATACATGTGTACATATATGTACATGTACCAGTCATACAGACATGCGCAGGCCTCCATGTAGGCGTACATATCTTGAGTGCGCAGGAAACGGCGTTGCGGGCGCGGTGTGATTGGATGCACTGTGTGGTGCGTGAACAGCGGGCATGATAACAAATGTCACCTGGGCCAAAAAAAAGTACTTTAACCTTACCTCAATAGGCACGCGGCAGGCGGTGTACGTTCGAGTGCAACGACCAGCACTAACGGCCGCATAATTGTATATTTCTAGCTTGTTGTGGTGCAAGCTGTGTACGGCATGGGTGGCCTGCATGCGCTATAGCAGCTGCTCACTCGCTCCTGCAGGAGGTGAGCTGCCGCCAGCTACCGACCAGTACGTTCTCATAAAAACTGCTGAGCAAATGCGAAACGCCCTTTGATGTGTCGCTGCTTAAGACAGGCGCAAGTAACATGGCAAAGGCGTTATAATTTTTTGCTTTTCCCCATCAGCACATGCGTTCATCAACGGCACGACTTTCGTTGTTTGAGGTTGACAAAACGGTATTTCTAAATACATCGACGTACTTCGATGTATTGTAATATACGTTGAAGTATAAATACATACCTCTTATGCGGCAATTTACTTAGGCATGCACGTATGCTGCAGAATTGTGCGCCAGCCAAGTCATTGCTGGTATTTCTTCGATGCCGGCTGCCGGGCGTCAGCTTCATGCTTGTTCATACGGTGGCACTCCGTCAGTGCAGCTGTGCATGCGTGACTTTGCGTACTGCGACGCCTGCTGTGCTGCTAAGCCTGCATGCCTTTCATCCCCCCCCCCTCTCCGCGGCCTGTGCCTGCACCATCTCCACTGTGATACAGCATGCCCTCTGGTTCAAGCGCGCAAGGGAGCAACCCAGCAGCAGCTATGAAGGCAGATGACCATGTTCATAAGGCCAGCAGGTGCCAGGTGGGTTTTGGAACTGCAGTTTGCCCTATGTGTTGCCCCATGCAGGACCCCCACTGAGTAGGGTAGGGCCTGCTAGACCGTTCTTTTTATCAGACGACGTGGGGCTGGCACGGCAAAAATTGCTGGTCGCCCCATCCTGAGCTAAGCTTGACAGTTGCGCATCATGTGGGTACCGTAGGCAACACTGGACGAGATGCCCCGGTCCAGTACTTACAAGTACTTCAGTAGTGTATACTTCAAGAAGTACTTCAAGTATATTCACATGCACTTCAAGAAGTACTTCAAATCGTATGTGTTGCTTCAAAGTACCTTTTGACGTATTTGGGATCTTGTGTTTTTTTCAAGACGGGGTCTAATTCGGCGTACCCCCTCTTACCGAATTTGCCCTGCCCGATATGCTCCTGTAGCACTGATTGAAGGTGGACAAGACTGGGCCCAATAAAGCCTACTAGTAGCTCTGGGCGGAGCCATCATTGTCTACATCTGTGTACCACATGCATGTTTCGGTGCAACCCATCACATTCTTTCCAGGCGCTCAAATCACTTTAAGGTCACGAAGAACGGACCCAGGGCCCGTGCACGCATGTGCGCCCCTGTGTACTGGTGCTGCCGGTAGGGGGACGGGGTCTCATTCGATGTACCACCGGAGTGTTGGCAAACACACAGCACCCAACAGTGCTCGTCGAGGCCTGTCTTGTTCAATGTACTCGTCGTATTCAATGGGGGGGGGGGGGTCTTCTACACTGTCACCTACGTTACATGGACCTTACACAGAGCAAGTGTTGTGTTACCCACCCTGGTTGAGGTATGTTGGTGGCGGCACGTCCACTGCACTTGATACCAGCGGTTTTGCGCGTCAGTGATGAGGGTTGGGGCGTACACCACTCTTGGACTGCTAGGCTGGCACTTCGCTTACTCAAAACAGCAGTGCATTTGGTCACCAGTTGATATGTGAGCAGGCATTTGCCTCGGTTCGTTGTTGCACTTGCTGGCTGGCGTTGCCTAAATTACTTGATAGGCCCACAAGTTAACCATGAACGCCTGATGCTGAGTGGTGTTGTCAGCCATTGTCTCGACTGCTGTGGTCAACAACGTCCAGACCAGTTGAGACAATGGTTGACAGCACCACAAATGAGGCGTTCAGCCAACTTGCGGACCTACCAATGGGCAACACCAGCCAGCAGGTGTAACGGCCAACTGAGGCATGTGCTTTCTCATACCAGAAGGCGTACACACAGGTACTTTTGAATGAGGACGGTAGTACCGATACGTTTAAGCATGTACTGACACCTTCAACGCGTTGACGTGTACATGAGTTGTGGTATGCAGCATACCTACAACATTAGTAGTACCAGTCTCCAAACCGGCAGCATGTGTGAAGTGTGTTGCCATTCACAACGTGTGGCAGGGTTGCCTGCGGCCGTTGTTGCGCGCGCATACACACACTGCTTTTGGACAAACAAGCAAGCGTGTGCTGGCCATGCCGAAGTGGGACTTGCATGCAGGTAAAAGCGTTGTTGCATTGTGCCATTTCATTCTTGCCAGCAGCTCCTTTACTTCCACGATCTGAGCTGGCATGCAGTGTACTGCAAATGACAGTTCTAGAGCTCTGCTACTGTCTCACTAAGGATGGCAACTTAGGAAGGGCGGGCAGCAACAAGGCATTTTTAAATAAAATATTTCGACGTCAATGCTTACGATTTCCCGAAGGAGGTAAGGGGGACTGCGGCCTTGGCAGAATCACCCGCGCGCATTAGCCATGCTCATACACGGGTAGCTGTGGCTCTCAGCGCGCTCACTCTCCACATGCCGCTGCGCCAATGGGGCAGCACAAGGCACCTGCTGCACATGGAGTAAAAAGTGACGCTGTTTGCGTGGACCAGCGCCCACTGCCACTGGCACCAGCAGCATCTGGGCTTAGCAACCTTTTAGGTTTCTTTCACAATAAAATTGAGTGTAGCAGGTGGTAATGCGGTACGGTGCCTCAGCGCTGCCAGCTTCTCTCCCTTTGCCATCCCCCACCTCACCCAGCTGTGCAGGTGGCAGGCACTGCCAGATGGTTGTGAGAGCAGGCATGGAGAGGAAGGCATCAGGTGCGGCGCAGAGCCCAGGTGAGTGCTGCTACACGACAGCGTGGTCGCAAGCAGCCGGGAGTCACACTGCAGGTGAGCAAAGCGCACTGGGTGGCATGTGCCGCCTCAAGCAGCAGCAGCAGCAGCAGTAGCAGCAGCATGTGCAGCCGGCAAATTACGCAGGTGGCATAGGCCTGGGTGGGCACGAAAGAACACAGGTGTGTAGCACAGAGCTTGGGTGAGTGCGGCCGCACGGAAGTGTTGGAGTGTGCAGCCAGGAGTCGCACTGCAGGTGAGCACAGGACACTGGGTGGCATTGGCAGCTCAAAGCTGCAGTAGCTAGTAGCAGCAGCAGGTGCAGCCGGCCACTTGTGTAGGTGGGGAGGAAGGAACGTGCACAGGTGTCACGGAGAGCCCAGGTGAGTGTGCTGGTACATGGCAGTGAACAGTTGAGTCAGCAGGCAGGAGTCGCGCTGCAGGTGAGCAAAGGGCACTGGTTGGCATTGAGCGCCCACACCAGCAGCAGCTGAAGTAGCAGCAGCATGCACAGCAGGCGAATTAGGCAGGTGGCATAGGCACGCGTGGGGAGCAAGAACACAGGTGCGGCGGAGAGCCCAGGTAAGTGCTGCTCTGCGGCAGTGTTGGAGTAGGCAGCCAGGAGTCACACTACAGGTAAGAAAAGGGCACTGCCCTGATGTGGCATAGCTTAAGTTTGCAGTAGTGACATCATGATACCATGGTATGTTAGAATACGGCAGCTACATATCTGGCTGGCACCATACATGCGTGCCGCCACTGTAGAGCTGTGCAGGGTGCTGTAACTACCACCAATGCTGCTGCGGCAGGGACAGGGCGCCACAGAGCTTGCTTTTCGGCCCACGCATCGTCGGTGCGGCAGCTTTTGTGCCCCAACCACGGTTGTGAGCGCATGTCGGCTACCCCGCAAACCAGTGGTGGATTGGCAGGGCGCTTTAGCATGGCACGCCTGCCGGTCTGCTGCCACCATTGCTGTGTGCCGAGGATGCATGGGGTGCCGTAAAGCCCACTCTAGTTACAAGCGTCGACCTTGAAGTGTGTCCCAGCTACCGTATGACATTGTGAGGAGCACATGACATGGTGTGCCCACACAGTGCAGGCAGGGTGATTATGTCACTACCATAATGCGGCAGGGACAGGGAGCCACACAGCTTGCTTTTCCGCCCATGCATCTTCGGTGTGGCAGATTTTGTGCCCCAACCACGATTGTCAGGACATGTTGGCTGCCCGCGCAGCAACGGTGGTTTGGCAGGGTGCTTTAGCGAGGCTTGCCTTCCGGTCTGCTGCCACCATTGCTGTGCAGCGCAGATGCATGGGGTGCCGTTAACCCCATTTTTTGGCCAGTGTACCTACAGGTGTAGGATGTTGTGGTGCGTAGTTACTTGAAGTACATGTGAGGTGTTGAGTGCTCCTATACAACCGCACGGTTGCAAGCAGCCACGAGCCACACTGCAGGTGGGCGAAGGGCACTGGGTGGCATTGGCCACTTACAACAGCAGCAGCAGTAGTACTTGTTAGGGTACTTCAGCCACGTTTACTAGAACCACGCTTGTGCCCACACGTGAGGGATGTGCAGGGTGGTGGAATGCCTGTCTTAACCAACCTCCCGTCACCATCACTGCTGCTGTGGCAGGGATGCACAGGTTGCCACAGAGCCCGCTTTCCGGCCCGTGCATCACTGTGGCAGGTTTTACCTCAGTCATGTCTGTGAAGATGTGTCGCCTGCCCGCGCAGCAGAGGTGGGTGCCGCAGGGTGGTGCAGAGCACCCGTCTCTCCACTCTGGTCCGCCTCTGCTCTGTGCCAGGGATGTATGGGGTGCTGCAAAGCCCGCTTTTAGGCGACGCTGTTGCAAATCGGTCAGTTAACCCATAGCCGTCTTAATTATGGCAGACATGCACAGGTTGCCACAGAGCCCGCTTTCTGGCCCACAGCATCGCTGCGGCTGGTTCATGTCTCTGAGGTCTATGAGGACATGTCGCCAGCCCGCGCAGCAGAGGTGGATGTCGCAGGGTGGCGCAAAGCCTCGTCTTTCCACTCTGGTCCGCCATTGCTCTGCGC
>JAULBY010036812.1:0-14333 GCA_032358315.1 Ophiocytium majus | reverse complement strand
GGGGGAGTGTTGGTGTACATATAGAAGAACACTGCATAAACTTCTTACTTGGAAGTAATACCTGGTATGCTAAAAGAAGTATACATGCTTTTAGTGCATACCTCAGGATACTTCCGAACTGTGTACTGTGTACATATACAAAGTCTACGTACACATGTATGCGTATACAAATGCGGTAGTCCATACTTCTGGGCGTGACTGATGCACGCACCAGATGCATCAAGTAGAATCACTGCAACCTGTCGGGTGCCGCCCTCGAACCGTGTCTAGGGACAGCACGCATGGTTCTTGTTGTGTCATGGACATGTGTACTTCAAAGAAGTACAAATGGTGTGGAGGAAAGAGTATGAAATACCAGTGAACCAGTAACACGGTCGCCCCCTTGGTGGCCGGTGTGCGAGCTGTCACAAGCACCACCGGGGGGGTGCGCACTCCAGCACGTTTATCATAAAGTTATTAGGTAAAAAAATGACAACCGAGACGGAATCTGAAATTTGTGTGTGTTGAAACTACTACTAGTAGTACTTCAGAATAATTGAACTTGCTTTTTTTACGTACTTGTCATTGATTGTTTTTTTAAGGGCGGGTATTTATTTATAACACTTGATGATAATGCTGCAGTACAGTGCGGTTCAAGAAATATACTTCTGAAGTATATGCAGTGTGAGAGATTTAGTGCGGGGTCTAGAGACCTGTCACAGACCAAAAGATTCCATATCAACCATTCACAGTGTCCTATTTGATTCAGTGCGGGTCTTGCTTTAGTGCGGGGTGCCAGGGCGTGACACTACCCCGCACTACATTGCGAGTGCACTGTATTGAATTGACAAAAAAGTCCCTGAAAAAAACCCAGAGGGACTAGAATTTATGGGCACGTGTATATGCATACTTCTAGGAGCATATTGAGGTACATGCACTGCATGTGGGTACCGTAAATGTAACATGTATGCACCTGTGTACTACTTCCAAGTACGTGCGAGACCCGCACACAGCCCCGCTCTCTCCACATACTGCACGTGCTGTAGACAACTTTGAAGTACTTGGGGTGGGAAGCATGCACAGAAATAACCATGTCTTGGGCCCATCTGGGAGATGAAGGCTGAGATTTGGACACGGCGTAGCACTGGGCCTGCTCTGTGTGTACTATTTTTTCATACGTGTTACTTTCCTTCAATTTATTTATTGACATTGTTGTTAGCGCTGCACCAGTCACACGATTTTGCTTTTTAATAGATGTGGCCGCTGAGCGATCATAACAAAATTTGATAGACCGGATGAAGAAGAAAGAAAGCGGAGTTCCTATTGTTGGCTTGATATCCCACATTGTGACAATTGTGGTGTAACTTTTTCCAGTTGTACAGTATTGCACTTCAGAAAATCTGTAATAAAATAGGGTGTGCACATTTTTGCAACGCATTATTTATTTCATACATGTGTGCATATACATGCACAAGTACAAAATATGGCTGCTGGGCGAACTTTCATTGCTGGTGCTGCTGACCGCTTGTACCGTCTGCGAGCACGACACTGTAAAATACTACCCCGGTACTATACAGAGTGCACTCGTCATATTAGTGCGGGGTAGTGTCACCCCCTACCACCCCGCACTAAAGCAAGACCCGCACTTAAACAAATAGGGCATTTGTGTGTTGTTTATCCAGAACCATGTGGTCTGTGACAGGTCTCTGCACCCCGCATTAAACCACATACCGCACTAAACCAAAGCGCACTAAATCGCGAGTGCACTGTATACTGAAAAATTATACTTCAAGTATAGATATATTGCTGCACAGTGTGATATGTGTGTGCACATATGCCCGCATACCTTGGGCTCTGACACTCCCGCAAAATGCAAAATGCTTCCGAGGTTGCCACACCAGCACTAAAACGCTTCTGAAAAATGCCAGCAAACATACACTACACTAGATGGCAAAGTGCGCTGGACCTGCTGTGAATTGCTTTCAAGTGCACATGTAGTTACCTCATCGCTCCCGACCATGACCTCCCAGTCACCGCGGGCACCTCAGATGCCACCACCGTTTAAATACTACTGCCAGTACTGTTGAAGAAGAAGTACATAGATACCATAACACTCTAAGATGTAATAAGTGACGAACTTCAAAAGACAACAGAAGTACTTCAGGTTTATGTTTAGCGCACATGGGCTCACCTCATCGCCGCAGACCATAACCTCCCCAGTCTCCGCGGACACGCTGTAGCGCCCCTTCTCCGACTCGCTGAGCGCCTCCACGCCCCCCTCGCGCACCTTGATGCGGTCCGGGTGGCCCTGCAGCAGCGCGCGTGCGCACATAAATTAGGTTATACTACTAGTAGTATGATATACTTCTGAAGCATACACGTATACATACCGTGTATATGTACTTCAGAAGTATGAATGTGTGCTACTTGAAAAACTGTATACTACAGTAGTATATCTGTATGCCCCCCGAATGCAGTCCACTCTCGCGGTTTGTTTTCATTTAATTTGTTTTAGCGCGGTTTGCGGTTAAGTGCGCACCTTAATGCGGTCAGCGTGCGTGTGCACATAAATCACGTTGTGTATATATACATGTATGATATATCGATGTATATACATGCATACCATACATGTACACATACTTCAGAGCATTACTTCAAAAGTACATCTATCACTAGCGAGGGGTTGCCACAGCAGTTCGCGTACGGACAACCATTTACATCATGCATGTGCCTGTTAACAAGTGAGCAGAAAACACACCAGTGTTGTATTTCCTCTAGTGTGTGCACATGGTCCATGTCATATGCATTGGCACATGGTATGCATACATACTGTACACATGCCGGCGCAGGGTTGCGACAACGGCGCCGCACATGTGCGCAAACGAGACCTACTACATGTGCAGTACTACTGTAGTATACTGGTATATGTATGCGTTTGAAGTAAGTGCGTGTACCGGTACTTTGGTGTACACATGCACATGTGTTCATCTGAAGATTTACTTCGAAGCATGCTGCACCAGAGTGCACCCTGGCAGGCAGCACAGGCAACTGAGCGGCCCAAGCAGCCATGCTGCGCGATAAACCACTGGACTGCGACATAACCATGTATGCAAGTACAGCAAGGGTTCAAGACCGCACCAAGTCCTGTTTTTCCGCCTCCCATATAGGGGCACCCTGCCGCAGTGACGAAAGAGAGTCGCTCTGCTTCCGGTGCGTGTACGTCCACCGCACACCAAACACACATGACTTCCAGCACATCCGTGCGCATAATAATACACTTAGAGGATTTTCTGCCCTGCCGAGGTGATGCACAAGTGCTCCCCGCACCTATCACAAACATGCCGCACGTAAAACCACACCACCTGTAGTACACTTTTTACACATGAAACACCAGGGACAACTTAAACGTACCTGATACTCCATATCTCGAAGTACACAAACGTAATCCCCTTGTTCTGCGTCTCACCTCGGGGTACCCCGCCACGGTGATGCAAAAGTAATCACCGTGCTTATCGCGGATGTACCGCACGAGGTCCAGCGCGCACGCGAAACCGCCCTCCGAGGCCTCCCAGTGGTCAGAGCCCGCCGGCGGGTCCCCCCGCAGCGCCACAATGTTCCGGATCCCCGCCTCCCGGCACGCCGCCAGCGCCGAGTCGATCTTGTCGGTCGGCATGTTCGTGCACGTCAGGTGCATGTTGGGGGTGAGCCCATGCACGCGGCGCGCCTCGATGGTGAGGTCGAGGGTCAGCTCCGCGGTGCTGCCGCCCGCGCCCCACGTGAAGTCCGCGAAGAGGGGGTTCACCCTCTGCGGTGGGCGGCGGCGGCGGCGGCGGTGGTGGCGGTGGAGGCGGGGGTGCAAGCAGGCAGGGGTGGGGTGGGTGTTGATGGGAGGGTGTACAGGCTGAGACAGCGGCAGCACCAGCAGTGGCACCAGCAGTAGCTGAGAGTGACTATGATGGCATAATCGGCTCGGGCTTCGTGCATGGCCGAGGTGTGTGCCTTGCTTGCGCGCGGGCGGTTGCTGGGTGTTGCTGCTGAGGTTGGCAGCTGCAGCAGTTCAGCAGCACCGGCCACTGCGAGGGCATTGCTGCCTTACAGGGAAAAGTGCACAAGGCTCGAGGAAAAGAGAGCGCAGGCATGCACGCACACTTTGCAGTGCCAATGGGACTTAGCAGCAGACACAGGCAGCTGGCAGCGTCGCTGCATGCAGGCCTCCCACGCTGACTCCTTGTTGTGATGCAGCAGGGGACCTCCAACGCATGTTCCAAGTGTCGGCGCGCCGCGGCCTCCGGCAGCCGCGGAGCCGCGCAGAGGAGGGAAGCAAGATGACGGAGAGTCAGGTGGTGCGCACCTTCAACCTATGCAGCCGCTCCCTCAGGTTGTCGACGCCCTGCGCAGTTCGGGGTGGGAAGAACTCGAGCGCCACTATAGGCTTCACGCACTCCCCCGCCTCGTTGAAGGCCCCCTCCGCCGCCGCGGCAATGGAGTCCACGATCTTCTCGCATCCTGCCTCCCCCATGGCTGCTGCTTCTGCCGCACAGGTGTCTGGGGGGCGGCGGGGGCCTGGGGTGGCGGGTGTGAGCCTCGCAGGTTCGACGCTGCAAGGCAACCGCACATTGCATGCAGGGCAGCCCTTTTCAAAAAAAAAAAAAGGCACATTCCATCCCCATTCCACATCACGGTCTGATTGGCCAGCATTAATGTTTCTGCTTCGTGGTGGATGAAGCCACACAGGCAAACCCAGAGTCGCTGCTGCTCTGGACTGGGGGCCGGGGGGGACGGCCATGCGTGCCCCTGCCCTGGCGGCCGCTGCCCTGGCGGCCTGCAATGCCGCCCTGGCTTTCGCGCCGCTCTCCACAACCACCGCTCACAAGCTGCACCAACATCAACGGAGCCAGCAGCAGCAAGAGGAGGACCAGCGGTGGTGCTTGCTTCCCGGCAGCAGGGCATGCCCGACAAGGTGCCAGGCTGCTGGGCGGCAGCGCGGGGGGTTGCTGATGGGCCTGGGAGCCAGCGTCAAGTCGCTGTTTGGGCTGGGTGCAGGTGGGTTGAGCTATCGGATGTTGCTCTCAACAACTTTGTTGCGCATGTTTTTTTTGTTTTTTCGCACCCAACACCGTTGCAAGCAGCTGGACTCGGCCTGGCAATGCAATTGATGACAGTGCCTAGCTGACAGCCGCCATTGCTGCTGCTGGCTGCTGTGCTGCACACAGGTTCCAGGGTGCCCTTCAATGCAGCCGCCGATGCGCCCTTGATTCTGGTGGGGTGAGAGCCCACAGTTACTTGTGACCTCGCCAGTGCACCTCCCCTGCGCACCCCGCATCTTGCGCATTTCCAGCCTACTTTGCCCCCTTGCGTAAGACACAAGATGCGTGGACCTATGAGCTGGCTGCCGTGTGGGCTACCTCTGCTGCATCAGCCCCGAAACACCTTCTTCAGTCCCCGCGCGCGCTGCTGTGCATCCCGTGTGTGGCAGTTGCAGTAGCCGTTTTCCGGCACCTCCCTGCTCGCTACTCTGTTGCGCAAGTCATGGAGGGTGCATGACCGCAGCCACGTGCTGGTGCCTGACGCAGCCCTGCCCCCGCACTGCATGCTCCGCCACGCGTGATGCGGCGGCTGCGCGGTGGCACGCGCCTGTCGCCACCACTGCTGCGATCCGCTTCCTGCTGCAGGCCCGAGAGCTCAGAGGCGGAGCTGCTGGAGCTGGCGTCGGTGCTAAAGCCGGAGTTCTCAATTGATGTGGCGCTCATACTGGAGGGAGGATCCCTGAAGGTGAGGGGCGCACATGGCCGCCTATGCACCGAACCGCCTGCTATGATGTGTTGAAGTTTGTGTTAAAGTACAGCTACTTACTGCTGGAGCTGGCGTCGGTGCTAAAGCCGAAGTTCTAAATTGATGTGGCGCTTATATTGGAGGGAGGCTCCCTGGAGGTGAGTGGCGCACGGCCACCTATGCACCGAACCACCTGCTAGGAGGTCTTGAAGTACTGATACTTCAACTTCAAGTGTACGCATTCGGCCAACAGGCCGTTGGCGCAAGTCCCCGCAGTCAGGCACCTGTTTGTTTTGTTGTTGTTGGCCGTCTTGCATCGTGCTCAGCACACACGGTGGCGGTCGCTGCATAGGCTGTGCGCGTACAACTAAACGAACGTGTACACACACGCCTGTGTGACAGCGCGCATGCATGAAACTAACCCCGTAGCGTTTCCAAGTGCATGCCTCTATAACAAAGAAATGATGCACTTACACTGTACCTATGTACTACGTAGTACCTTTAGTATACGCTGTGTCGATGTTGTTTATGCTCTCGTGATGACCGGCAAGGCAGCTCAGTGCCTGACCACAAGCTAAAGCAGCGTGCAAGAGCCTCACACGACCTGCGGCTTGGCGCTGAGCAGGAGCAAACACCCTTGCAGGTTGGTTTTATGATACCGGTGTACAGTGCCATAGCAAAAATGAGAAGGATTATACTGTCAGAAGTACAAGTAGTAGTTGTAGCAGTAGTAACAATAATGACACCACAACTTATGAGACGCGAACCTCATAAGCAAGGGTCGCCTATGAGAGTTGGTTCGCCTATTTTTCGACGCTGAATCGCTTTTTTCAAGTTTGTTGACAGGCGCGCATATGTGTATGAATGCAATGCACTTATAACTTTGCCTTCTTGTTACATCACAAATCACAGACCAAACTTAGCCCCCCGTTGCTGCCACCCTGAATTTACTGCATTGTATTTGGGTCTAGCTATCCGTGTTGTTTACGGATGAAAATATCCAACTCCACTCTCAAGGGCTGTTAGTTTTGTTGCATGTACGCAGTACTGTATATGCTGGACAGTATTTTTCTCTGCCGGCGGGGCCTTTTCATTCACATTTGACATCAGAAAAACATAAGCAGTGCCTTAATGTTTCCCTGCAACTACTTCATGCCGTTATACGAACTGCGCAGGTTTTTCCACATGCAAAATCTTTTTGCTGCATGCATTGATATATATGCAGGGATAAGTAAAAGTTTGAGACTCTCGCCCTCCCCATTGGTTGCTAGCTCTGTCATAGGTACACTGCACAGAATACCCTTCCTGCTATACAGTGCTTTTCTGTATATCCCAATACCTCGGAAGTACCAAAGATAAAAACAACGTGATCTCACTGTTGCTACCCACCATAGATGTACATCATGCTAATAATTCTTCCTACTGTGCAGTGCCTCTTAATACTTGTATCACTCTGTCTGGGGCGTGTGAACTCCGCTGCACATGGTGTGCACAACTGGAAAAAGCACGGTACATCAAAGATGGAAGTTTCACTTAATTCTCTTACTTTTTGCGACCCCGCATTGGAGCCGCACGACGTGAAGAGTGCGCTGCACAGTACACTTCTAGTCCTAGTAAAAAGATGTAGTTTTTAACTTAGAGAGCGTTTTTACTACAACGGCACATGTTCGCTTCGAGTAGAAAGATGCACCTCGCACTCTCCCCATTGGTTGCTATTCCCACCATACACCTGTATATACGTCTGTACTACATACTGAACAGTAAGTGGTGCTTCGAAGTATGTACAAAGTACACTGTGTACTACTGTAGTATGTATCCAACTGCACAGCACTACTGCAGTATTTGCATCTTGATAGGATGCCACTGCACAATGCCTCTCTGTGCATCAGACGTGGAAACTGCATTTTTTTATTTTCTCTTTGTACATCCAAGGTGTACATCAAATATGAAACATGAATTAATGAATGAAATTCATGAATTTCACGCAGGACGTGGAGGACGCGCTGCTGAGCGCGCCGCGCGAGGCGGTGGTGCTGGTGCCGGGGGCGACGGCGGAGAATGAGCGGGTGGCGCGGCTGCTGGGGGAGCAGCCACTGACGGTTTACGTGGCAAAGGGGCTGGACCCCCCCAGCAGGTGCGCACGCCTGCGTGGCCCTTAATAAATTACGTATACAGCTGTGTGGCCGAAATAAAACATACGTATACACACGCAGTGTTACAGAAAGTATGCGGCACACCTGCTGGGGGAGCAGCCGCTGATGGTTCACGTGGCAAAGGGGATGGACCCCTCAGCAGGTGCGCGCGCCTGCGTGGCCCGTAATATACCTCTGTCGTGTATTCCGAAGTACTTTAATTATTTAACAATTGGTTGACATGCACACAGTGTGTTACAGCAAGTATATGTGGTGCATTGGCTGCTGGCGGGGCGGCCGCTGACGGTCCACGTGGCCAAGCGGCGGGACCCCCCAGCAGGTGTGCATGCCTGCATGGTAGTACGTACATGCGCCGAAGTAATAGCAGTATGTTTGTTCCATGTACGCATGTGTCACAGAAAGTATGAGGTGCAGCGGCTTCTGGCGTAGCAGCCGCTGACGGTTCACGTGGCCAAGGGGCTGGAACCCGCCAGCAGGCGCGGCACGTCTACATGGCCGTGGAGCATGTATATATGATATAGAATGCATACGCCCTTCTAGTACTTCTGAAAATTAGTTCTATGTACACTGCCAGTACTATACATATACTACAGTAGTATAAACATGTACGTCGAGTAGAAATATGTAGTTCTATTCATTTGCACCTTGTGGGCGCGCAAGAGCCATGTCATGCGTGCCAGCACGCCCACACGTGGCCATGGCAATGCCCGGCAGTGCATGCGCGCAAACAGAAGTATGTAGATGCAAAAAAAAAAAAGTTGCCTGGTTCAATAATTTATTGTGCCCAAGCACGGGGTGGGGCACACACCCATGGGAACCCTGCGGATACCTCCATAAGTAAGTTATTCAATGTTCCCGACAACTCAAAAAGGGGGGAGGGGGGGGGGAGGGGGTGAGCGCGCACGTGCGCTGTTGAACCTGCACAGCATTTGTGCCCTCCCGCCATCGACTGCTTTGGTAGCGCCGCACCCGCTGCATGTGCGCGGGGAGGGAGCCGCCTGGTGCACGCGGCGACGCGCTACATCGAACTGGTACATGCTCTTCCTACAGTACGAGCATATAATAATTTACTTCTTGAAGTACTTGAGAGTCGACTGGTGGTGCATGTTTGCAATGGTTGAATGTGCAATGATATACTTCTCAATTATCAAGCACTTCGAAGCGTGTGTGCATATTTTATGCGGATATGTGCGACCCTCGTGCGCAACGCCCCCGTTCCTCACCACCATCTGCCGGTATGCAGCGCGGTGGAGGCGGCGACGCGCTACACACTGGCGGCACATGCTCACTATTGTGTGAATGTATAGTAATAACTACTACTTCAGAAGTAGTATGTTTGTTACTTAACGGAAAGTACGTGCACATGTTTACGCCGGTCTGCAGCACGGTGGAGGCGGCGACGCGCTACACGCTGGCGGGTACATACTTACTGTCATATGAGCGCACAGTAATACCTAGTGTACTTTCTAGTTAACGAGAAGTATGTGCACATGTTCAAAAAACAACCATTCTTGAAAATTGTGTTTACTATCGTATGAATGTACACAGTACATGTAATAACTAGTACTTCAGAAGTATACTTCTTTCTGCAGTAGTTAACGGACAGTATGTGCACGTGTTTACGCGTGTGTGCCGCGCGGTGGAGGCGGCGACGCGCCACACGCAGGCGCTACATGCTTACTATCATACTCCGAAGTATGGGTGCATAGTAATGACTACCGGTAGTACACTTCTTAGTTAGCGAAAAGTATGTGTCAGATACTTCAGGTATGTGTGATGCTCACGCGCGATGCCCCCTGCCTCGCCACCACCTGCCGGTGTCCAGTGCGGTGGAGGCGGCGATGCCGGTGTCCAGTGCGGTGGGGGCGGCGACGCGCTACACGCTGGCGGTACATGCTTACCATCGTATGAGTGCATACTAATAACTAGTACTTCTTGAGGTATGCCACTACTTGAAGTACTTCTTGTTTAACGGACAGTATTTATGTGCACGTGTTTACGCGTGTATGCAGCGCGGTGGAGGCGGCGACGCGCTACACGCTGGTAGTACATGCCTTTACTATAGTACGCGTATATAATAATATATACTAACTACATAGTTAAGTACATGTGTACTTCTGAAGTACTACTAGTAGTACATGCTTATGCGGATGTGTGCAGCATTCACGCGCAATGCCCCCTTCCTCACCACCACTTGCACAGGCAGTGCGGTGGAGGCGGCGACGCGCTGCACGTTGGTAGTATGCTTTCACCACAGTGCGCGTGTATAATAATATACTTCTTAACTGTTAAGTAGTTTGTGTACTCTTGAAGTACATGCTTATGCAGATGCTTCACGTATGTGCAGCGCTCACGCGCAATGCCCCCTTCTGCGCCACCCGGTGTGCAGCGCGATGGGGGCGGCGACGCGCTACACGCTGGCGGTACGCACTTACTACTGTATACAGGTATACAGTACCTCTTAGTTAACAAAAAGTATGTGCACATGTTCATGCGTGTACGAAAACCTTCATATGCTACATGACCTTAGTTTTTGCCTGGAAGACCTAATCTGGTTTTACTGCGGCACCAATAATGGACGACCGATAATATTTTGCCTATAAAAATTTTAGAAGTTGAAGATGAAAGCTATTTTCCAACTTTCAGTTATTCAAGTGATGTCAAGTTTTTCAATTATAATCACAGGACAAAAAGTGGTGGGGGAAAAAAAACTAAAAATTGGTTCTTGTTTTTATGTGCAGCACGGTGGAGGCGGCGACGCGCTACACGCTGGTGCTGGACGACGGCGTGCGCAGCGGGGGGGAGGACCTGGCGGCGCTGGCGCGGCAGGCGCGCAGGCAGCACCCCCAGCCGGAGGAAGTGAGGTGCGTGTGTATGATCCTTAGAGGCACATGTATGTGTACATGTACTCGGTAGTACTACAGTATTATACTTTTTGAAGTACAGTGTGTGTGGTTCGAAGTGCCATGTGAATGTACTGCAGCAGAAGCACGTACTTCGAAGTGCAAAGGTTTCCATGGGAGGACCTGGCGGCGCTGGCGCGGCAGGCACGCAGGCAGCACCCGCAGTCGGAGGAAGTGACGGGGGTGTGTATTATATGTCTAGTATGTGTATGGTAGTATGTCTACATGTACTCTGTAGTGTCACAGTATTGAACTTCTGAAGTATAGTGTACTATACCTATGCTTCAAGTAGTTTTAGGTAGTATATATGGTACATGGTAAGAGGTATACTTCAAGGTATGTGCACATGTATGTGCTTCTGAAGTGACGTGTGCGGTGACCCCACATATCGAAGTACTACATGCTTATGTGCATACATGCTTCTGAAGTAGCTGGGTGTACTTGAGAAGTACCACTTGGGAAGAATATACTTTTTATTTATAGCGCCCCCCGCTCTTGTGTGACTACCACACCCGCCGGCGCCCAAGCCTGCCTGTTTTGCGCCCGTCTTTCTCGTCGACTGCGCACAACGGTGAGCACATCTATACGGGGCTCCATGGTATGTGTGTGTTCTGTACATACTTCAACTATATACCTGCCACTGTACATGTATCACTACTGGCAGTCGTATTTGGAGTGGTGGCGCGGCAGGCGCGCACCCTTGGCAGAGGAAGTGAGGCGCGTGCGCGCGCGCATGAAGCGTGTACTATAGAAGTACGGCGGTACTTCATAAAGTATCCTGAATAATAATGATAATAATAAGTAATGCGCTTCCACGCATGTGTGTTCACGCGGCCGTGCATGGCCATCGCTTCGCGCTGGCGTGCATGACCTGGGTAGTGCTGCACGGGGCGCGCGTGGCCATCGCTTCAACTGCAACTTCAACTTGCCTTCTTCCACTTCAACTACAGCCCTGCTTGTCCTGCAACTTCAATTTGCCCTCTTCCACTTCAACTACAAACCTGCTTGTCCAAAAGGCTTGCATGGCCTGGGTCGTGCGCGCCCACACGTGCAAGTCAGTGAGACCACCTTGGCGCGCAGCAATACCTGGGCTGGTACACATACTGTACGTCCACCACATACTTCAGAAATACAAGTCAGCCCTGTTGGTAGTTGTACTCTGAGTCATCCCTAGCCCTCAAGGACACTGACCGCATGTGTAGGTGTGCGGGCTGTCTGGTGCTTTTCACTACGTGGACAAATCACCCCACAGGCTTCGGCCTGACATTTTGCCCCAGCCACGGCAGTATCTGGGCTTAGCAGCCTTTTAGGTTCCTTTCACATATACTACTGTAGTACATCAACTGCATTTGCGAGCTCTTGCACGCCACTTGGAAGTGTCAATACTTTTTATACGCTACTGTAGTATTTGATATACTTCGAAGTATGTTTAGTTTGTAAAATTACTAGTGGACAACATGGACGTGAAGGTGCAACCGGGCGCATTCAGCGGAGCCGTCGCCCGCTGGTGACGGTATCTCAAACTACACTGGTGCGGACGAATCAATCTACTGTGCCAGCTGTAGCTTCACCGCTCTTGGCCCGACTCTCTCAAAATGTTTGAAGTGTAGAAGGAGCGAAAGAAACAACTTCAATCCGAAAAAGGAACAAAAGGTGGATTCCCATAGGAACCAACTCAAAAATGACGCTCTTAGGGACATGAATACTTCAGTATTTACAGTACATACGTCCTTCAACTATACCACTTCTGAAGTACGTAGTAGATCTGACTGCTCCGCCCGCCGCGGCGCTACCGCGGGCCGCCACTCTTGGTCTGCCTTGTTCAAAATATCACTTCGAAGTGCTTCAGATGAAGGGTGCAAGTACTTCGAAGTACCGGTACTTGAAAGTACTACTGTAGTACACTACTTGAAGTATAAAACGTAGACGTAGATCTGACTACTTACACCCGCCACGGCCCTTCCGCAGGCTGGACATGGGCGAGAACACCTTCTTCCTGTCGCTGACCTTTCCAGACATGCGCCCACACGCGGACCTGCTGCCCGAGCTGACCGACGGCACCGACGCCATGGAGCTGCGCGTGGTGAGTGCTGTGGCCTTGCGGTGGTTACACTGTAACTGCCTGTAACTGTCAGCACTGCTTGAGCTCACGAACGGCACCGACGCCATGGAGCTGCGAGTGGCCAGTGCCGTGGCCTGGGGCGGTTACGTACTTTATGCTGCGCACGCTCGCACGACCTGCTGGCGGACCAACCGCCGCACACTTAATACCGCTGTTGTATGACAGTCGTGCGCGCGCCAGCACAATAATAGGCGCCCATTTATATGCCACCCATGTGCGTAGGGGCTGCTGGCGGACCAGCGCCCGAAATACTGCAACCTCCTGTATAACACTGGTGTGCGCGCCATCATAAACCTGATTTCAGCAGTAGGTACCAGTAGGTACCCATTTGTATGCCGCCTATGCGCGCAGGATCTGCTGGCGGATCAGCGCCTGCACACATACCACCCCATTTGTATAGCATTCATGCGCGCGCCATTATAACATCAGGCGCCAATTTGTATGCCGCCCATGTACGCACTGCTGGCGGACCAACGCCCCGGAATACTGCAACCGTTTCTCCGACACTCATGTGCGCGCCATCATAACATTGGGCGCCAATTTTGTATGCCGCCCATGTGCGCAGGACCTGCTGGCGGGCCAGCACCCGTAATACTACAACCACTTGTATGACATTCATGTGCGCACAGCTATAATGATACTGTAGGCGCCAATGTGTATGCTGCCCATGTGCTGGCGGACCGGCCGCAGCGCGCATGTCACTCATGCGCACGCCATCATGATAATGATAGGCACTTCAGTAGTACCATTAGTCCCAAAATTATTGAGGCCATTCAGGGGCTAGACACGAAACTTTTGCAACTACTTCTGTGTATGCCCCACCATTGAAGTATGTGATAGCCAACTTCAAGGCGCACACACTGGTAACCTCAAAACTTCCAACTTCAACTTGGAAGTGAAGTCACAGGCGGCGAACCCGAGCTTCCGTTTTTTCGGCTTCGAAATCGGTGTTTTTTGAAGTTTGGCGGTAAGGGCAGAAATGCCCTTCACACACACCGCAACGACAGGGGCGGCCACACGCGACGCACACATTATGGCGGCGTGTGCGCTGGTGAGTTGTGGGTTAATGGGGTTCTTTGCACCCAACAGTAGCCGCCACCTGCCAGCTGGCGTGTGCCGGCAGCAGCGTGGCGTTGTAGTCGGAGCCTGCTGCTGGCGGCCACAGCTGGGCAGCAGCATGGCACACACCCGCACATGGCACACATGGCATGGGCGGACCGGCGAGCGATATCAGGGGTCCGCTGCTGCCTGGTGGGCAGTACTGTGGCGGGCCGATCGCATATAACACCGCGGCGGCGGTGTTATCCCCCCGCCACTGACGACATGGTGGCGTACCCCTGAAGCGAGCGGTCACCGAAAGGCAGCGGTGGGTGACGGCGGCGGCTACACGCCGTGCCCGGGCAC
>JAULBY010036801.1:0-14347 GCA_032358315.1 Ophiocytium majus | reverse complement strand
AACGTCTCGCAAGTGTTACGGTAGCACATCAGTCTCCAAAACTGAGGGCCGGGGTTCGACTCCCTGGCGGGGCGCCACAAAAATATTCAATCACTTCTTATTTCTATTAAATATCTGTATATACGGAGACATAATGGAAACAAGACAGCGCACAATAACACGCATGATAACTTATAGGTTAACAGCATGGTTATTCACAATCTTCTGGACATATTTGTTCACAGGTAATCTAGGTAGTGCTACAGGTTTTGCTACTGTGCTACACTTACTATTATCTATTGATTATTATATCCATGAACGTATCTGGTTAAAAATCAAATGGGGAAAAATTAATGGAGTATGATGATCGTATCTACTATTATCGCAAAGACATTCATATAGCCGATTGGTTATTGAGTTTTCGTGAGAAATTAGTAGAGGAATTCTTAGCTAGACATCCTGACTTTCTTAATGGTAATTTTGCCAATGGTGAAAGTATTAAACACCTAGCTAGTCCTAGATACGAATCATGGAAGTTAGATGGTATAAAATATTCTTGGCCTGAACGAGGCGTTGAGTGTTATCCTGGAAAAGAATATCCAGCTGAAATACTTGAAATATATCCTACTGCTTGTCATATCGCTGATGAGCTAGGTGATCATTGCCCTATACTTCAGTATAGTGTAATAGAACCTAAAATGCATATTCCTAGACATTCTGGTCCTGAAAATACACATTCAAAACATCTTAGAATTCATGTGCCTTTGATTATACCTGAGGGTAATATTTGGTTTGAATGTGAGGGGCATGATATTGATTGGAGCGACCTGTGGGCATTCAACAATCAATATACACATTCAGCATACAATCGATCAGATACTAGACGTTTAATATTACTGGTAGATGTAAGTAGAGAATTTTTAGGTATAGCTCCGGCTAGTCCCTTTGATGAAGAAAGATTTCAGCGTGAATCAAAGAAAACTTATGTTAAGCATTTACCATCTGAGAACATTACATTAACTTGTAATATTGATGAGTACTGGAATATTACATACACAGAAACACCATATACAGGAGAAACAGATGGAAATTGATGATAGACATTATTACTATCGTAAAGATATACGTATAGCTGATTGGCTAATGAGTTTTAAAGATAAACTCATAGAAGAATACCTAGCATATCACCCAGATTACCAAACTGAGTTTAGTAAAGGTAAATCATTAAGTCTTGTACATAACAATACATTTTTCAAATACTGGAAAATGGATTGGATTAAATTGATATACCCGGATAGCAATGCTTATATAGAACCTGACAATCATCCGTTTCCTGAGATTCCCAAGGCTTTCCCTACAGCATCACATATAGCACGTGAACTAGGAGCTAATTGTGAATTCTTGGCTTATTCAACTATTGACCCACATTCTATTATTGAACGACATACTGGTCCTGAAAATACTAAATCAACTAAGGTACGAATTCACGTACCCTTGATTATACCTGAAGGAGATATATGGTTTGAAAGCGAAGGAAACGAAATAGATTGGCGAGATTTATGGGCGTTTAATAATCAATACACACACTCAGCATATAACGATACAGACCAAAGACGTTTAATATTATTATTAGATGTAGACAGAGAGTTTTTAGGACTTAATCCTGCTACACCATATGATGAAGAAAGAATGAAGGTAGAGTTTAATAAACCTTATTATCATGTATTTGAGAATAAGGATCAAGTAAGTAAATATCAGTTCTATCCTGATGGTACATGGAAATTAACTAAACTAACGAAAGAGGAGTATAAAAATGAAAGCAACCAGTAGTTTTAAACTAAGCAAGACTAGCAAGCGAATGATGGCTACTCACAATGACGTAGAACGTAGAGCGCATGTTAAGAACATGATGATTCAAGCTGAGCAATCAGCCGCAGTCAGAGTTAAACCAAGTCGTTCAGAAAAGGCAGGTGAATGATGAAAAAAGATTTAAGCCGTGATCCAATGAAATCAAAAACTGGTAAAGTACATTTAGGTCCATTAAACTTAGACCAACTTGACAAGTTATTAGAAGGTGCCAGAAAGAAAAATAAACCCGCTATACTTCGCCGGATTGCTTTACTTGAAAGCAGAGGTAGTGTAAGATTAGCAGATAAACAAACTAAGAAAGAAGGAGAAACACATGACAGTTAAAGCAAGCCATATTTTAGTACAAACACTAACAGAAGCAGAAGCAATTCATAACAAGATTGTTTCTGGTGGTAGTTTCGCAGACTTAGCCAAAGAACATAGCACTTGCCCATCACGTGCTCAAGGTGGTGATTTAGGTTTCTTTAATCGTGGTCAAATGGTTAAGCCATTTGAAGATGCTACTTATAGTTTACAAGTAGGTGAATTATCTAAACCTGTACAAACACAATTTGGTTATCATTTAATTCAACGCACTGCTTAAACTGTACTGATACTGGATTATTAGATAATGGAAATTATATCTCATCAGTTTGATAATATTGGATATCTAGTTGCTGATATGCCAACAGACTTAATGGATAAGTTGCGTGAAGAAATTTACCAAATTCAAAATAATCCAGAATCAGCAGAGCCTTGGAATAAAAATTTAGTTGGCAACATTCGTGAAGAATACAAATTAAATAATGCTGAAAAAGTATTAGAACCATTTATTTTAAGTTTAGCAGATGAATATAATCAGTGTTATGATATCTATAAGGATTTTAATTTCCAAACCCATGATGTTGCTTTGACTCTAGGTAGGACATGGGTTAATTTTCAAAAGAAATATGAATTCAATCCAGTTCATACCCATTCTGGAATATTAAGTTTTGTTATTTATGTTAAAATTCCTTATGATTTAGAACAAGAATTCAATGAAGGTCCAGGAAAATTATCTAGTCATCGTGTAGGCGGTTGTTTTCAGTTTTTATATACAAATAGTTTAGGACAAATAGTACCACACACAATAAAAATTGACAAAACATTTGAAAATAAAATTTTATTATTTCCAGCAAAGATAAATCATTGTGTATATCCATTTTATACAAGTGATGAATATAGAATAAGTATTTCTGGAAATATATTATTAGACACATCGAAGTATCACATTTAGGAATTTAAAATGAGAAATCATTACTGGACTACTAGTAAATTCGCAGATTGGTTACGAGGGACTCCTAGTCCAGTAGCGTTAACGCATACAGGTTGGAAACAGTGGCACAAAATGGCAAAAGCAGCACATCCCTTTCGTTATTGGCTAGCTGATGATGGATTAGATTACTTACAACAATTTGTATTTTATATACCAGATAAACTATATGACCTCAAATACTATATCAATAATCGCTGGATTACCCACACCCATGCTCTTAGGGCTCATCCTCGTGATATTTTACCTGGTTCTTGGATGGATGTTGGTAACAGGTTTTTACCTTGTCTGTTTAATGAGCTTGTGGATTATGTGGAGGTCGAGCTTGCCTGGTGGCATATTGCCTGGGCAGACAAAGATGAACGAGCTAAGTATCAAGCTCCGTGGTATTCTACAGGGTGGTGGCGTTGGAGAACGTGGCGAAGCAGGCAAGCAGGATTAGATAATCTTGCTTGGCAAATGACTTGCGATAATAAAGATTATACCTCAGAAGATGATCCTCGTTATGGTGAACTTACACCACAAGCACATAACGCAAAAGAAATTCTAGCATTATACACCTGGTGGACTGAAGAACGACCAAAGCGTCCTGATCCATTTGAAGTAAGCGGCTGGAGTGCTTACTGTGATAGTAAACATAAAAATGGCGGTAGTGTGTTGGATATACTTGATGATCCTCAAGAAAAGGTTAGAGTTGACACTGGGCCTATGCATGAGAAAATCAACGAACTTGAAGCTAAGTACGAACAAGAAGATACAGATATGATGATTCGTTTAATCAAAATTCGTCAATCTCTGTGGACATAAATAAACAAAACTATTAAGGAATAATATGACTGAACTATATAGAGGTTTGCTAACAATTCTAGCGACTTCACTAAATGAATTAATGACTAAATTTCGTACTCATATCCGCAGCTTTAACGATATTGAATCTAAGCGTGGCACAGAATACGATTTTGGAGTAATGGGCTTTTGGAATTTGATGCTAGAAATCATAATCAACTTTTACGTAATAACTGCTAAGTTTTTCGGTATCGTAATGATTAGTGTACTAGCATTATTTTTCTATCCTGGATACGCATTTTTACGAATGCTAGGCAGAGTTTTCAGGGGAATCTTAGCTGAATCTGCGGATAACTACAAACCTAGTCCATCCGAAACAAAAGTAGAACCTGTTATTGAAAATCAAGAAAATACCCCCAAAACTGACAAAAAATAGCACTAAATCGCTATAATTATAGGTTCGGAGTTAAATACTTATAAGGGCTGATTCACAATCAGCCTTTTTTTATGGAGGTATAATAATGAAAAAGATGATAATAACATTATTAGCACTGCTCATTAGTTGTACAGCAGTAGAAGCAAAAACAAAAAAGCGTCATAGCATTACTAAGAAACAAAATTCAGTATACGCACAGGGAATTAAAAAAACAAAACATGCTCAGCGTGTTTTTAGTAACATGATAGTTCCAAATGGAACTGAAGCATTACTGTATGATATTACTAATAACAGAGTAATCAAAGGCTCATTAGATAATTCTCCGATGAGTATCGCTAGTATTAGTAAGCTTATGACAGTGTATACTGTATTAAGTGATAATCAAAAATTAGACCAAGTGTTAACTGTGCCTAAATCTACAGTTCATTCATCTCGCATACGTGCTGATATGGAACTTACACGCAGAGATTTAATTCAACTTGCGTTAGTAAGTAGTGATAACTTAGCCGCCCATACATTAGCCTATCATGGAATAGGTGGTTTTAATTTATTTGTATTACGTATGAATTTATATGCTCAACATTTAGGTATGGTGAATACTGGTTTTGTTGAAGCTACAGGTTTATCACCAGATAATCATTCTAGCATTCGTGATTTGTTATTACTAACTAATGCTGTTAGTAAATTTCCTGAAGTTACACAAGCAGCTTCAAGTGATCACACTGTAGTTACATCAAGTGTTCACAATAAACGTGTATCTATTAGAGGTAATCCTACTAACAAGTTATTCGGACAAGCAGGTGTTAAAGTAATCAAAACAGGATTCACTAACGCTGCTGGCTTTTGTATAGCAATGGTAGTAGAGAAGAATAACACTAGATACAATATTGTCGTACTAGGTAGCAAAACTAAGTATGAACGTGAACGTATTGTAAATTCAATGTTAAGTAATATTACTTAAATGTATCATTTTGGCCCAGTGGCATTTCTGCTGCTTGGCCAATTACTGAATTCCATTTAATCACGTGTTTTACTTCTCCTGTTCGTTTAAGTAAATCTTCTCTAATAGGATTCATATCGAACAAATCAGGATGTATTTCTAATACTTCCCATCCGTATGCCTTTACTCTAGGCTCTACTTTAACTCCCATACTTTCAAACATTTCTTTTTTAAAGAATCCTATCTTACTCCATGTAGTATTTAATTCACCATGTTTTAGTAACATTTTATAATGTTCATTAACAAATAATTTACAACTATCGAGTGAATGTGAAATCATATTATTGATACCATGTATTCCGCTATCACGCATAAACAATACACCTGCTGAAAAATCTAATCTATAAGGAGATAATACTCTGGGATTAACATGAGTTTGTAACCATGGCCAATCACCACCAATTACAGGAAAATCACTAGCTTGTTCAAACAGCCAAAACTGTACAGCTACGTTAGGTTGAACAACATTGTATCCATTTAAATACTTAAGATGATCGCCATTACCAAAGAATCTATCTACATGAAAGGTAACTATCTTTTGTCTAATCTCATGTTCACGACAAAACTTCTGAGCATAATACAAATCATGTGTGTTGATAACCATATTTTTAACACGCATTTCCATGGTTAGTGCCTGTACAGGTACCCCAGCTAGCTTAAGAACTTGTAATGTAAGTTCGCTGTCAACTCCACCACTGTATAATACTTCTACTACCTCAGTTTGTTTGTGTTCTACATGCTGTCTAAAAATATCAACTATGTTATCATAGGGCATTAAAGGTACATCACGTATCTCGCACGTGTAAGTACCATTTTCAAAAGTGTTTTGAGCAAAATCGTTTACTCCGTCGTACCATTTAGTCATGATAATATTTAACTGAGCAATATGCTTACTAAATAAAAATATGAACTACGATGCCTTCTCACATGGACAAATAAAGTCCAAACTTTGGTTATTAGAAAACTTAGAATTCCTTATGAGTTACAAATCAAGTGTAGCTATATTAGGTTCTTGGTATAATATGCTTGGCTTTATGATGCTGGTTAGACGACCAAAGTATTATAAAGAAATAGTAGGCTACGATATTGATCCAGAAGTTAAAGACATAGCAGATAAGATAACTAACGCTTTTACTTTTGATCCTGCTGTAATAGAAAACATAACACGTGATGCTAACCAAATAGTATACCGAGGAGTAGACGTAGTAATCAATTGCTCACCAGAACATTTTGACAATGATGAATGGTTCAGAAAAATTCCTTTTGGCACAGTGGTTGCTATCCAAAGTTCAGATATGACTGAAACTGGAGATCCTTGGTTCATCAAACAACCAAATCCTGATATTGATATGTTTAGGTCACGATACCCCTTGTCTAAAACCTACGTATGTGATACAATGAGGATACAATATGACGATTGGGGATATAACAGATTCATGATTATTGGCATCAAATAGTAACCAGATAAATAATAGTATAATCATCACCGTGAGGCAGAAATGAACAAATCAGACCAAGAAATACTAGAACTGTTGGCGGAGTTAGAAGAACTATCTGAAGAATACGAAGAATGGCAGTTAGAGTATAGTTACGACATGGCTCAGGATTTCGTAGGTCAAATATCAGAAGAATTAGATGATTTTGATTTTGATAATGCTGATGAGAAATATATTCCTGGCTGCGCTACATATAGTTTGTTCTTAGCCTTAATTCCTAAATTAGTAGAAATGGGTTATACTAAAGAAAACCTGTTCGAAGAAATTGAAGAAAACATGGGTGCTGACCCTACTGCCACACTACACTAATGTCCGTACAAGTTACATTTAAGTATCAAACACCTAATAGGAACTTACAAAAAGAATCATTAATAAAATCAGTTATTCAAAGAGTAGCTGGAGTAATGTCATTACCACAATTTGTAGAAGTTTATATTTACGATTTGGGAATAGCTGTTCAAGGTGGTGTTGATATGAGTATGAACAGAGTTATTCTAAACACTAGACTAACTATTCCTGAAATCCCCAAAATCTTAATACACGAATTAATCCATGTCAATCAAAAATATACTGGCAAGCTAAAAGTCAGCGGAGATGGAATGTATCTATGGGAAGGCAAAGTATATAATGCCAAACATCCAGAAAAGCTCAGTCGAGCAGAGTATCTAGCCTTACCCTGGGAAGCAGATGTTGTTAACAATTTAGCAACTGTTGTCACAAAAGCATTATCCTAGAAATTTGACAACGAATCCAACCTGTTGTATAATTACAACTTAAACTAAGGAGTATTATTATGTACTATGTGCTTGGGTACGGTGCTTTGACCGACCCAATAACTATGCTTGGACGCTGCCCTTCAGCAGTATATAAGGGTATAGGTACCCTTGATGACCATGAGCTTTATATTGACCGTTGTTCGTCAGTTAGACCTGCTATAGGTTCAGTAACCATGGGTGTAGTGTGGAAGATTAACAACAAAGATATGACTGCGTTAGATGGTTACGAGGGTTATCCATATTTGTATCAACGTAAGGAAGTTGATGTAAACATAGATAATCGCTTGGTCAGAGTATGGGTTTATTATTATGATATAGACTTCAAGAATATTGGTGAACCTGCTTCAGACAAATACTACAAAACTTGTAAAAAAGGTTACCGAGTATTCGGTTTACCATTCGACAAACAGTTTGGGGCAGCACAAAAAAAGTGTAAAAAGAAATTTACTTTACCTAAAGTTTGGGTAACAAAACAAAAGCATACTAAAAAGAAAAAAGTATTCAATAAATACTAGATGCTAGAAGTAGACCGTGACAAATATGGAATCCCCACGTATAGAGTATATAATGATTATGGTGATATAGTCATTATAACTGGTAATGGGTTGTTGGCTAGATACATCGAAAATCATGTCAAAGGGGTTCCTAGAACTAAAATGATTACTGTAGGCGGTGATCCTGGCACTAAAAATGGCACAGCTAAAATTTGGCGATTCAAACATGGATATAGATAGTTAACCATAACTATTGACAATATCTTACTTTTCAACTATACTTGACGTATGACAGATGAAAAATATCTCGCTGGTCGTATCGACAATGTTCGCAATTTCTTATCGGACAGAGACCGTAACCTTTCACAATGGGCTATCAATCATTGGACAACTGTATTAGCACAATTGGAGCGCAAGTGGAAAAGATATGAGTTACTACATACTGATATTAGTTTGCCACAAGTTATCTATGAACACAAGCAGTATATGAAAAACACTATAGCACCGAGAACAACTGATGAATAAGATTGATGACTTAATGTATGAAGCAGGCTTAACAGCACAGGGTTGTTGGGACGAGATGGATGAATATAATAGAACAGCTATTATGAAATTCGCCGAGTTGATTGTAGCAGAATGTTTAGAATGGTGTGATGCTCATGCTACGATTAATGGAACGGCACAGCAGATACGCAATTCTATAAAGAATCATTTCGGAGTCGAAGAATGATTTTTTCTAGACCTCGAAAAAAATATTGGGTTCGTACCAAATGGATAAAAATAGGTAATGGTGGTAGAAACTTTGTTGCAACACCATCATTAGCACGAGCAAAAAGATTGAACAAAAAACTTAAATTAAAATATCGCCAGATTGATGTGCGTATTCGAGGTAAAAAAGCCTACGTTTTAGATAAGAGTTGGATATAATATGAATGATAAAATTAAAGAACTATTAAAGCAATCGACTTATGATGTACTAGGAGTCAAGCAAGTTGACCAACAACTATTCGCTGAGTTGATTGTTCAGGAGTGTATGTCTAACTTACACTTAAATGGGTACGATGACGCAATGAATCAAGTTAAACAACATTTTGGAGTTGAATGATGAGCGAATATAAAATGGAAATGTGGTGGGTAGGCATATTTACGATTGGTAAAGGTTTAACCTATTTGCTGGCTATAGCCTCAATGATAAAATATCTGTGGAGTTGAACTATGAACGAACGAATTCGAGAACTTGCTGGACAGGCTGGATTTGAAACAGAACACCATAAGTGGATATTTGCCAATGATAATGTAGGCGAAGGCGAATGTCACGAACTGTTAGAAAAGTTCGCCGAGTTGATTATCAAGGAATGTATTGAGAGCGGCACTGATCTAGCAAAGCATTATATCAATAATCATTCTGAACAGGAACAAGCCTTTTTATTGGCTGCTATTGCTGATTATTCAAATGAGATTAAAAAACGTTTTGGAGTTGAAGAATGATTATGAAATTTCTAGGAATGTGGAATAGATTTATGTACGCACTTTCATTCAATGTATTTGATGTATTATCATGGGTTATAGTGATACACTTAGCTATTACATATTCTTATTGGTGGTTTTTATTATACATTCCAACCATCATCTTTAGCGTACATCAACAACAAAAGCTAGAAAAATGAAAGCAGCTTATGTAATGATAGGCATTTATCTAGTAGGAATAATCGTAGCAACAATTTTACTTTGGTGATATATGAAAACATTTATTAGCTGTATATTACTTATTTCTCTTGCTGCGTGTGGTAAGAATGACTTTGTTACTCCAGCACCACAAGCTTGGGAAACAGCGCCACTAGACCATGAATGTACTGTAGCTCAAATGACTAAAGCACAAAATGAAGCTGCTTGGTGTATCACTAATACTCAGTGGAGATCAATTCATTGTTATGGTGCTTCTATAATTCGTAACTGTACTAAGAAAGTAAATAATGAAAACATTTGACACATTTGAAGAAGTAGTTGGAATGAATCATTGTATGAAACGACCTATCGTAGTTCATGCTAAAAAGATTGAAGAAGAATTCAGAGTCAATACATTAGAAGGTAACTACAAGCAGGGCAAAGCAGGTGATTATTTAATGCGGGGCATTGACGGTGAGCTATATATCTGTGATGGTCCTATTTTTGAACGAACTTATGATTGGGTATAACAATGACTGTAGAAATTCGTGTAATTAAAAGTGAATGGCATCAAGTAGAGAAACGTTATGGATTGTTACTTACTCGCTATGAGCTAGATGAGATTTATCCTGAGAGTAGCGAAGAAGAAAACGATCAATTATGGCAACAACTTATTAATAATGATTTCGACTTTGATGAACTACGCCATGATGCTGAGATACAAGAAGTATGGCTTGATTGGGATTGGCTAGACGAAGATGATTGGTGGACTGATCGTAAAGGTGGATACGAAGTTACATATGAAGTTGAAGCTGATTATAAAGCACCTAAACAAGATTGGGAAATTATACGTGATCTTAAAGCAGAGAACGCTAAACTTAAAAGTCAACTGTTAGGTAATACAGAAGAACTCGATGAAGATGGTGTAAAGGTAGCAGAACTCGAAACAGCATTAGAAGAACTAAAGCGTGAGTTTGATGAACTAATGGATACAGAATTAGTTCCCTGCTATAGTTGTGGTGACTTACATGATGAAAACAAACTACCTGAATTATCAGGACAATATCACTGCCCATCATGCCATGAAGGTTGGGTTATGATGGAAAGTCGTGAAGAAGATGACGATGAAGAATGGGTAGAAGTAGGTTCAGAAGAATGGACAGAAGAAATGGCGGCTGCTGCTAAAGCAGAAGATGGTAAACCCCCTAAAAAATAATGAATAGTTTTCATGATAGCTGGATTAAATGTTACTATACCCCTGAACAAGAGTTCAAAGTAGATTATAACTGTCGTAGAAATACTAACGTTCATTTATATACTGAATCCGTTAGAACTTGTCAAATAATCAGAGATACTTTTCCTAGTGAAAAGTTCTCTGTTATGCTTTCAGGTGGATTAGAATCAGAAATAATGGTTCGTGCTTTTCAACAAGCAAACATTCCTGTTGACATTTATATCGGTAGATATGAAAATGATTATAACTTATATGATGTAAGTTATGCTGTTACATTATGTGAATCATTACAACTACCATATAAGATTATTGATTTTAATCTTACTAAGTTTTTAGACAATGATATTGTATCGTATGCTCAACGAGCAAGAATATCAGAAGCTAGACTATTACCTCAACTAGCACTAGCAGACCTAGTAGACGGTATGCCTATTATGGGTAACGGTGAACCTGCTCCACGCAGACTACAACCTAATTACGAAACTGATCCTGATAGTATATGGATACTAGACGAAGATGAAAACTTTTGGGGATGGCCCAGATACTTTGCTATCCAGAATAGAACAGCTATACCTGAGTGGTGTAGATATACATCAGATATGTATAACTCATGGATGAATTTGCGATGGTTCAATTACCTAATTACTAACAAGATTTATGGTAAAACTTCTACTTGGTCAAGTAAGTTATTTGGATACAGAGAAGCTTACCCTGAATTATTGTTTAGAAAAAAGCTAACTGGATTTGAATTAATAGAAAATAAATTTCAAGAGGTCAACATAGAACTTGACAAGTTGCTACCCAATCAAGTATCATTGACATTCACCGTTGAAGGATTCTTTAAACATGACTTACATGATATCAGAGAAACTTCAACCAAACATTATAGAAAAACATAGGGGTAGATAATGATTAAAGGCGTAGGTGTGGACATAGAATCCTTAGATAGATTCTGGGAAATGGATCAGCATAAAATAGACCAACTTGCTGAACGTATTATGACCGATAGTGAATCTATTACTTATAAAGGTCTTACTGACGCACATGAACAACGACTATATGTTGCAAAGCATTGGAGTGTGAAAGAAGCTGTAGCTAAATCATTTGGTACAGGTATAATCGATGATGCTACCTTTAAGAACATCGAACTTGTCATAGATGCACGTGGATGCCCTAGAATCAACTTACTACATGGTCTAGCAGATTTTCAAACTAAAGTACATATATCTATATCGAACGATAAAGATAAAGTTATATCTTATGCTATGTGTACATCTAAATGGTTCGATGGTATATCATAATATAAATAACAATCATGGACTGGAAACTAATCGAACGAGCGCAATGGAAACTGCGTCAACATCCCTTAACACAACGACAAAGTATTAACTGCGTCAGTGACTTAAAGATATTCATGGAGAACCATGTGTATGCCGTATGGGATTTCATGTGCTTGGTCAAACAACTACAACAACACTTAGCACCATCAGGTTCTCCTTGGGCACCTAAGTATTCAGCAACAGCCCGCAGATGGGTAAATGAGATTGTCTTAGGTGAAGAATCAGATATCACTATTGGTGATAAAACTCATGCTTCACACTTTGAAAGCTATATAGTAGCAATGGAAGAAATAGGCATAGATACATCATGGGTTAAGCAATGGCCTGAGTTAGTATCTACTATAGGATGGGCTAATGCTATTCAACATCCTCGTGTACCTAAACCTGCTCAATACTTTATGACTGAAACAAAATCATTTGTTGATTCAGATAAACCTTGGGTAATGTGTGCTGCGCTAGCCCTAGGCAGAGAAGATTTATTGCCTGAACAATTTCAATCAGTATTAAATCAATTAGAAGTAATAGAAATACCTTCACCTACCTTTAACTGGTATCTTGCTAGACATGTAGAGATAGATGGTAATGAACATGGTCCTGCTGCTAGAAGATTGTTACAAGAACTATGTGACAATGATCCTGTACGTGAACAAGAAGCTACTGAAGCAGCACTTCAAGCTATCAACGCACGTATGCGTTTTTGGGATTTAATCATTCAAGAAAATTGGTCAGTATAATTAATGGCTAATGTAATCTTATACAGTCAGATCGGACACAGACCTGTTATATGGCGACCTATCGCTTGTTATGTTCTAGCTAGATGGTTAGAAGAACATGGATACACTGTACAAGTAATCGAATTCACTCACTTATTTTCTCCTGACGAACTAGTAGAATATACTAAGATGTTTGTTGATGATGATACTAAGTTAATAGGCGTGTCATCCACAATGTGGACTACTTGGAACTCTGACTTAGGATATCAATCACGTGCTAATACTGTTCCTGAAAACATATCAGGAGCACTACGAGAATTAAAAGCTACCTTTCCTAAAATCAAAACTATCGTAGGCGGACCTCGTGCTTATGACAACGTAGTAGGCAATGAGTTGTTTGACTATAAAACTACTGATGCTTATGGCGAAGATATGCTATTAAAGTTATTAGATGAACTAACAGATAAGTCACTAGCAACTAAGATGCGTAGGAAACGTTTTGAGATATGTTCACATAGATTTACATATAAAGAACATGATTGTATTCTACCTAACGAAGCGTTACCTATTGAGTGGGGCAGAGGATGTATATTCAAATGTCCATTCTGTCGTGATCCTCATTTAGGTAAGAAGCCTGGACAAGATGAGAAGCCAGTGTCACTGATGGTAGATGAATTTACTGAACTATATGAAAAGTTCGGCACTACTGCTTATTACTTTTTAGATGAAACATTCAACGCTAACAGTGATAGAATCAAAGACTTAGGTGAAGTATACAATAAGCTACCATTTGAACTAGAGTTCATCAGTTATAATCGTGCTGACTTGTTAGATGCTAAGCCATGGACACAAGAAATACTACACGCTTGTGGTCAACGTGGTACATTATTAGGTATTGAGTCATTCAATCCTCAAGCAGCTAAGTTTGTTGCTAAGCCTTGGTCAGCTAAGCGAGGAAAAGATTTCTTATTAGAGTTACGAGATAAGTGGCCTAACACTCATATAGAAGTAAGTATGATAGCTGGATTACCTTTTGTAAGTGAGAAAGAATTATTTGAAACTGCTGATTGGTTCAAAGATTCTAAATTAGGTTTCTATTGGTTCTTGGCATTGATGTTATTTAATGATGAAAACAAAAGCGAATGGGAAGTAAAAGAGAATGAGATTACTTGGCCTAATCCTAAAAATCCTATGTACTGGGAATGGGGTGACATGAGTTATACTCGTGCTACTAAACTAGCTGCTGAGTTAAATCGTCATATGAATAC
>JAULBY010036790.1:0-14348 GCA_032358315.1 Ophiocytium majus | reverse complement strand
GCGGGGGCGCGGCGGCGGCGACCGCCCACCCCGCGCCGCGCCTGCGCCGCAGCCCGCCTACCAGGGCCGGATCGACGTCAACGACGAGTCGTCCTTCCCCAAGCTCTGAGGCGCCGCTGGTGGCGGCGGCGGCGCGCTGCGCTGTGCCACTCGCGACCAGCTGCAGCGTCGCTGCTGAGCAGGTGGTGCGGCAGGCGCGGTGCGGCAGGCGGCAGCGCCAGCGGCTGGGAGGGAGGGGGGAGAGCTGCCGCGGCGTGCTGTGGTGCGGTGGCGGCAGGCGTGCGAGGCGAGGGAGAAACAAAATGGTTCTGGGGCGGCGGCGGTGAGCGACGATGTGCCAGCCTCTCGTGCAGGCATGGAGCAGCAGCGATGGCGCACATGTGCGCTGCTGCTGGTGTTGGGAGGGCTACGGGGCTGCGGGGGCTGGGGCTGCTGCCAGGCACAGCCAGGCTGCGGCACCTGTTGTCACACGTGTGCTACAGCGGCGGCAGCCCAGCTTCTTACGCCGTGCGTAGTGGACCTGGGGGTATTTGAGCGATGGGCGGGGGGTGGGAGGGGTTGGCGGGGGGGGGGCGGGGGGGGGGGGCAATGCATGGGGGGGGGGGTAACGGGTTGGGTCTGGGGTGTAGGCAGCTACCGACAGCAGCAGTGCGCGTCTGATTGCTGTGTGCCAAGCAAAGGGCGGGGTGCCCGCAGTGGCAGCAATCCGCATGCCCCCTGGTGCATTTTGAAGTGCCGGGAAGTGGCATCGGCAGGGGCACGGCGCCGGTGTGTGAGTGCAGGGTGGGGCGGGGCAGTGGGGGTAAAGTCAGTGCAGTGGGAGTGAGACAGCGAGAAGGGGTGGGAGTCATTGTGGCCGTGGCTCAACCACGTCCGCCTGCGCACCGGAGCACGGCGCGAAACAATCATGCCAATAGCAAGCAAACACTGTCTGTGCAAACAAGGGAACGCCGTGCTGGTGGTCGTGGGTGCGAGGCGCCAGGTGTGCACACACGCATCATATTGCTGTTTGGTTGCTGCTGCGATTTGCCCACCAAGCACCGTATTGCCCATTATGCTGGTGCGCTGTTGCTTTCATGCCCATTTGCGGTTTGCTTTTTTGTGTGTGCACCTTTCTGGGTGCCACAATGTGTGGCGCATGATGCCATGTTCTCACTTCCACGTTGCCATGGCGTGTCAGCAGCCGAAAATATTCAAGCAGCGACTGAGTGTGCAATGCTGTGCTATGTATTTCGCAGCAACTGTCAAGATCCAGCATTTGCCACATTTCTGGTGGTTGTCACACCCGTTGACCACTCATTATATAATATAATGTATGCAACGGCCACGACAACGGCTAGTGCTGGCCCAGTTGCAAGACACCAAGCGGGTTTGCTTGCCGGGCGGCTGCCGCCCATGTATGCTGTGGCAAGACATCATATGCATAACAGCTCAGCGCTGCGATGTGTGAATGTGGCTGCAGCGAGAGTGGGGTTCTGATCTCATGCAGGAAACTGCTGCACCCCGATGCACATGTTTTGCCCGCATGCCCCCAAAAGTAGTGGTTGTCCTGGCATGTGCATTGCAATGCAATACAAGCACAGGCACTGGAAAATGGAGTGTGTGTCCAACACTGCAAGTGCAACATTTTTTTTCTCCAACCCACTGGAGTCTTTCTTGACCACATCCATGCCGCCGCCGACCATAGTGATGTCGTTTTTACCCTGCCCGAAAACTGGTCCGACTTTCGCCCACTTTTTTTAGCCGTTACACCGCCATCAACAGCTTGCTGGCGGTGGGGTGTGCTGAGGCTGCGCCCATTCTGTGCACGTTCACACACCCTAGCCTGTGCCGGCTGTGCGGTCGCAGACACAATGAGAATACCGCTGAGCTGGCGCCAAGCTGCACCGGGCTGGCTGGTGCTGCTGCTGCAGGCAGCGACCGCCGTGGCGGGGGGCCCGGCGCCCAAGGTGTGGTCGGAGCTAATGCCCCAGTGCGATGACCAGGGCAACCTCATGAGTATCAAGTTCACGTTCCATGGGGAGAAGCTGGACGAGCTGCCATCGCAGCTGAGGTACTATTTCGCCCCATCCGCGGCGGACGAGGCTGTGGCGGTGGCGTCCTGGATGAACGGCCTGGGGTCAGAGGTGCGGTTGGTGGCGCCTGTACAAAAAAACAGTTTTGATGTGGTGCGTGGTTGGAGTCTAGCCGGTGAGAGTTGCGAGGACCGATGACACAGCTCGTACCTGTGGCTCGCCCAGAGCAGCGGAGCTCAAATCTAGACCTGCATACCCGAGGTAAACGAGGGCACGGCACGTGGTGCATGACAGCAATGACCACCTGCCTGCTGACGCCTGCTGCTGCTGCTTCTCCTTCCTGCTGCCGCCACTGCTGCCGTGTGCGGGCACGCCATACAGACCACACCAGGCATGTTCATCGTGACCGCCGGCAAGCACAGCGGCTCCTTCGACATCACCCTGCCCCGCGGCGACGCCGGCCAGTTCAAGCACTACGTTCTGTATACCCTGGGCACCATGCAGCACCCCGAGCTGCTAAGCACCACCAGCACGGAGGCCGCGGACGCCCCCCACTGGAACACCATCATTGCGTGCCCCAACTCCAGCATCAAGGGCATGTCGGTAGGCCCAGAGCCCTCTGCCCCTGGCGACGATGGCGGCATCGAAAAGCAGCCCATTTGGAAGGGCAGCCAGGGGCCCATGGTGGGGCTGATTGGGGGGGTGGCGTTGGTGGCGCTGGTGGTGGCGGCGGCGGTGGCGGCGCGGCGGCGGCGCAGGCAAGCGCAGCAGGACACGGCAGAGCGGCAGCGGCTGCCGAGTGAGACGGACGAGGGCGGCGGCGGCGGGGGGGCGGAGAGCGTGGAGTACAGGCCCAAGGACCACACGCGGCGGGCGCTGGAGAAGGTGCTACAGGCAAGTTTGAGCAGAGGAAGAGGGCAGCCGGCGGGTACGAGGTCTTGAGGACTGTAACGCCACTGTCAATGTCATGCGCACTTTGTGCTGCGGGAGCTGTTGGGCCATGAAGCAATGTCAAACAGCTGTTGAGGTGGCGGCGTCCAGTTGCAAGCTGGGCGGCGGGCCCTCCGGAAGGGGGGACTGTGGTCGATGGCTGGATGGTAAACGGGTCTCAGGCTGGCTGAAGTGGCTGCCTTGCCATTTTTTTCTCACAAGGGTACCTGGCTGCCAGACCCACCGTCTTAGACAGGACCTGGTGCAATTTGGCAGCCCGCTGTTGTCTGCCAACCCACACATACGGTACTGAGTGCCTTGGAAAGCCGCAGCGGACCAGCTGTGAACCACTCTGGAACGGCTGCGCTGCTGCTCCTCAGCACCCCTGCCCGCCAAGCCTTGCCGCCAACGCCACGCCCCCTCACCCCTTTTGTCCTCGAGCAAACAATGACTACCAGTTGACACAATGTATTTGCTTTTCGTATCTGTGTGCGCTGAGCAGGGGGCCCAGCGCAAGGCAGAGGAGGGGGCCAAGAAGCCCCACAGCGTCGAGGTGTGACACTTCCAACTGTGGTCTGGCGTGAGGGGATAGTGTCCGGTGCGCCCGCACGGCAGCTGTGGAGGCGTGCAGCAGCGCGGCGTAGCTCGCTGTCGCGGCCGCATGTGCCCCGTGGCCATCGTGCCTGTATGTTCTGCGTGTTTGCCGCCGCGTGGTCTGTGCGCCGACAGTGGCCGCCGTCGTTTTCTGAAATTGGGGGGTACGCGTCCACAGGAAAATTCTCACGTGACGCACACTTTTCGTGGCACATGGGGCGCCCAGGGCGCCGCCGTGCCTTGCCGTTGCGGGGTGGTCACACACTTCGCCGGGGAAGAACTGTACAGGGGGTAGAACGCACGGGCGCTGTGGTGGGGGTCAGGCGAACTGGTGCAGTGATGGGTCCATTGCGCGTGCGCAGCAGAGCGGAGAATGTTGTGCGGCGCCGGCACTCTGTCGTCATGTGCATGTGTGTTGTTGAGCGCGCCAGTGTGTGGCTGGTGCCCCAGTGCCGTTGCTGCCGCGTCCAGGGAAAATGTACACCTTTACGGGTCCCATCCTGTAGCAGCAGCAGCACGGGCGCGCTGCGTTGTGTGTCTCATTCCTGTTGTGCGCCTGCTGGGCCTGCCAGGTGCTTTCATCAATGAGGGTATGGCAGTGCGCAGCGCGGTGTGTGGCGCGTGCCATTAGTGGGTGTTGTGCGTTCACAGGGCAGTGGCGCATGCAGTGCAGTCAGCATGGTGCCATGCCGCAATAGGCGCACAGCAGCCCACAGGTGCAAAGGAAGAACAACAGGGCATCACCCCCATGGTTGCACACAAACCCGCTGTGTGAATCCTATGTTTTGACCAACATGCCTAGGCGGGGCATCGTTTTGTGGAGGTGTGCTATCGCCAGTGCTATCGCCAGGCCACGGAGATCACAAGCTATGAAGAAAGGATGTAGAGAGAGGCAGGGGGGGCGATAAGGCCGGCGCCCGCACCAGTGCAGCTCCAGCGCGCCGCTCCCCCCCCAAGTGCCTGCCTGCTTGCAAGTTCATACACACTGACAGCTGTATCATACAAACCATGCGCAAAGGAAGGTGCTGTGCACGCGCCTGCGCGCCTGTCTGGATATACCATGCGCATGCACACGGCCATGCGCAGCGGTGGCATGCCGCCCCACCCACCCAGCCCCCCTCACACCTCGGCAGCGGGGCCTTAAAAATGGCCGCCTATGTAGTAGCGTGTGTACACACCAAAGGCACATGAGATGGCAGTGCCGTCGGCGCGCTGTGCGCCGACGGCAGCTTGTACCCAATTTAGCGTCCCAGTCCCCATTTCCACTCTGCCGCCCTCTATATACATCGCACCGGTTGCGAACGAACAGG
The DNA here is from genome assembly GCA_032358315.1 of Ophiocytium majus. Classification (NCBI taxonomy): domain Eukaryota; class Xanthophyceae; order Mischococcales; family Ophiocytiaceae; genus Ophiocytium; species Ophiocytium majus. The sequence goes on along the minus strand of JAULBY010036790.1, from coordinate 9,499 downwards.
GCCCTAGCCCGTGAGTTGCTGCCCTTGTGGGCGCTCGAACATACCACACACAGTGTCCCGCAGCAGAAGCAGACACTCAAGCGCCTGCAAATGCACGCCTCCTCTGCTTCCCAACACGCATGCAGTCGCGATGGCGCGCTTGCCGTCACCGCCGCCTGATGAGGATGATGCTGGCAGCGGCGCCCAGTGCCAGTAGGCCCAGGCCGAGGCCGCCGCCGCGCGCCACGCCAAACCAGCCGTGGGTGCTGCGCATGGACGCGGCGCACGCGGCGGCCTCGAAGCCCTCTACGGCATCGGAGGTTACGGAGCTTGACGATGAAGCATACGAGGATGTTGAAGCCTCGTCGTCGTGGCGCTTGCCAAACGTGCGCAGGCTCGAGTGCAGCACCTCCAGGGTTGTGAGCTCCACGGAGGAGAACCCGAGGCGGACCAGGTCGGCGCGTTCCTGGGAATGGGGAAAGCGCGGCACGCACATGGACCAATGGGCGAAGAGCGCTGTGGCTGTTGGGCTGCGCGGGCGGGGCCAGGCGCCGCTTGCGATGCGATGCGTCAGTGTCCAATAAACACAGGAGATGTATGGTATGCGGCACAAGCAGTACCGGTTCCAGCAGGCAACACCAATGCAGCGCTGGGAATGTTACGGGGGGGTGAGTGCGCAGCAGAGGCAAGGCTCGAAGTGAGAGAAGTCCGTGCTGCACATACCTTGCTGCTGCTGGCTGGGCTGACGACTGCGACCAGCGTCGAGCGCATGGGGTCCAGCAGCGGCGCAAGGTGCGTCTGCAGAGCCTCCATCACCTGCGGCAGCACCGACCACCATGCAAGTCGAGAGGCAGAGACGCGGTCAGCCAAGCAACTGCCACAAGGTGCTGCCACTTCCCCACACAATGTGAGGAGGTTGGTTGCCTTTCACAAGACCCAGCATTGTGCACAAAGCACTGATGTTGCCAACTCACAAGCGTGGTGACAGCGCTGTCACAGGTGTGAGTGGGGGCAAATACCTGCTCTGCGGCGGCTTGAGCCGCCGCGGCCACGATGCGCCGGTCCTCGCCACGCGACGCCTCGCCGCGGAGGTGGCACAGCATGGACTGCGCGGCGGCACGTGCCGCAGTTGCAGACTGCGCAGCGGCATCACGGGCAGCGCCACCAGCAGCAGCAGGCGTAAGGGAGGTAGCATGGTTTTGTCGTGCCGCCATACACCTTCCCCGAGGAGCAAAAAACAACCAAGTAGGCGCGTTCTCAGCATGCGTGCAAAGCCGCCCGCCGTGGGCAGCAACAGCGGCTCGGTGCATCACACCGTTGACGACACCAGCTCTGCACCAGCACAAGACCGTTTACCCACCTGCTCCACAAATCCAAACGCCACGTGAGCGCGCGCTGCGTCCAGCGCCGCGGCGTCCATCCCTCTCGCGGCCGCCCGAACAACCGCCTCCAGCCCTGCACGCGCAACAGCAAACGCCGCCGCCGCGCTGCCGCCGCCGTCACCACCGCAGCTCACCGCCAGAAACACCATGCCACGGTCCGGCTGAACAGCCGCGACACATGGCGGCAGCGGCGCCGCCGTCTGCGCTGCGGCGCTTGGGTGTGTGGCGCCCGGCGTGGTGCGCGGCAGTGCGGAGAGGTAGTCGGCGGCGACTAGGAGCGCAGGTAGGGTGGCATCGCCACGGCTGGGTTCGCAGGGCGCGCACAGCAGCAGGTGGGACACCTGGGAGCGGTAAATAGAGCAGGAGTGCCGCGGCAGGCGGTGGTGTGGGTAATGGAGCGGTGTACGTGTAGCAGTAGTGCAGCGGCAGGGGGCGGTGCGGTTGATAAAACAGCGCAAAGGCATTCGAAGTGGATGTAGGGACCGGAGGGCGCGCCGCCGTGGTGCGTTCACTTCTTGGGGTGCCTGTCACGCATCGTGTGTAATCAGCATTTCTCAGCAGCGGCTGCCCTGCAGCAACTTGCGCTGCTGAGCACACGCGCCGACAGTGCTCAGCAGCTGCATTCATGCCGCCCACCTGTGTCCCCGGCAGCACCACCAGCAGCCCCCTGCCGTGAGGGTAGAGCGCCTCCTGCGTGCGCAGCGTGCGTGCGGGCACGGAGAGCGGCGCCACCGGATCTGCCGCAGCAGCAGTGGCGGCGCCGCCACCGCTTGGTGTGTGCCACAGCGCCGCGGCGTTCTCATGGGCCAAGAGATCGCCGTAGACGTGAAGCGTAACGCAGCCAGGGGCCGTGAGGGATGTCAGAAGCGTTTGCACCTCTGACAGCACCTGCTCAGCGTGAGCCGGCGGCAAACGGAAGAGCGTGGGTGGATGGGGGGCTGAGCGGATCATGCATGGCAATGGCACAACGTGAGGTGCGTTCTGCGGCGCGTGAGTTATGCTGCAATGTTGGCGGGAAAGCGGTGTTATGCCTGGGTGCTCTGGGCACCCAGCTGGCGTACATGAGCTGCTTGCTGCTGCCACCTGAGCTTACTGTGTCGCAGGAGCATAGCTCTGCTGCACCGGCACCAAGAGCAGCGCAGCCACCCCTGCGCTATTTACACGCTGCGCGCCTCCCAGTGCCCACTGGCGCATGCAGGCGAGGCTGCTGCTGAGCACATCATGTTGCTGAGCGCGTTGTGCTGCTGAGCACATCATGTTGCTGAGCATATCATGCTGCTGAGCACATCACGCTGCTGAGCACATCACGCTGCTGAGCACATCACGCTGCTGAGCACAACACGCTGCTGAGCACATCATGCTGCTGAGCACATGATGCTGCTGAGCACATCTGCTGCTGAGCACACCATGCTGCTGAGCACAACCCGTTGCTGAGCACATGATGCTGCTGAGCACTGCATGCTCAGCGGCGCACCTCGGCGGGCGCGCGCTTGAGCCGCCGCAGCGTGCGCCCAAGCTGCGGCTGCTGGCGCAGCGGCGATGCTGCACACCCGTTGCTGCCATCGAGGTCGAAGGCTATGAGGTCCATGGTTGTACGAGCCAGACCGGCTGCGTCGTGCTGTGGGCATGCAATGCAAGCGGGTGGGGGGGTACGGTGGTGTAAGGGGAGGTGCGTCCAGGTGCGTGGTTGCACTGCATGGGGTGGCATGCTAGGTGTGCACGCTCAGCCTGGAGATTGCAGGAATACATGAAATGTTACAAGTACTACAGTAGATACATATGCACATGTGGACGCGTTGTTTACTTTGTGCAGTAGCTACAGTGAATGCACAGAAGCTCCAGCCTGTGATCTGATGGGCGTTCACCGCCGCCAAGCACCACCGGCGGCAGCCTACTGTGTAAATGGTGGCGCCAGCAGAGGCTGCCACGCTGCCTTCTTCACTAGGGTGCCGCAGCGGAAGGGGCAGTGTGGCAGCCATTATCGACAGCGCACCCCCCGTCCCAGGGGTGGGAGTGGTGATGGCTCAAGGCGTATAAATATCATTATTCGCCGTGAACGCATGTAAATAAGGCTTGTATAACATACTTCTGGCAGGAGGCGGGGGGGGGGCACTGCAACCTGTTTACATTCATGGTGTGTTCAAGTTGTCACTGCATGCCATGCCGCACGTCAATTCATTGCCCCACTATACGCCACCTCGTACTGCTGCAGCAGATGACAAGTTCAAGTAGTACATCAAGTGTTCAAATGAACGTGTTTATAGGGCAAGTACACCGTATGTCGCGTTTATGGGCGTAGGATTAGGTAGAAAAAAGCCTGATTTTGGAATATATGTGCCACCCATCACTAAAAATGAGTGAGAAGAACCGTGTGTGTGGTACAGTTTCGCGCGCCGTGAGCGTTTGCTCACTTTGAGGGCCGGCATTTCCTCCTGCAGCCGGTTGGCGGCAGCCTCGAGCACCTCTACCGCGATGGCGCTGCGGAACAGCACGTTGCGCAGCCACTGCGCCGCCAGCGCGTGCTTGGACGCCTCCACACGCACCCACACTCGCACAGACTGTGCAGCAACACATTTCATTTATGGCAGTCACAGGGGCGGCGCAGTGAGCAATGGCAGGCGCCGCGGCTGCACACACGCCAGCGCCACGCACATACAAGCGCCGCGCTGGTACTGGACGCCATTGCGGCAGGTGCGCATGCGATAATGGTCAGGCGGCGGCACGGCAAGTAAACACGCACAAGACACGGTGACACCCTCCCCTTGGCTTGTGCGCACAACAGGGCACAAACACTGACCAAAAACGAACGCACCTGCGGGCACTCGCCGCACTCAAACGCCCCCCCCACGCTCCCCCCCGTCGGCACCCCGCCCAGCGACGCGCCATGGGCCACCACAGCGCGTGCGAGTTCCCGCGCCGCCTCCTCCTGCCCCAGTGGCGCCTCCCCCCCCGTGCCGCCCCGCAGCCCAAAGGCAAACAGGGTCGCCAGCAGCAGCGGCAGGTGCATGCGCAGCTCTGGCGCGAGTGCGCGTGTATCGAGCCACGCCGCAGCCTCCACAAATGCCGCGCGCGGGCGGTGGTCCCACTGGGCGCCGCTCCACCACGCAGCGGAGCCCGCCGCCGCCGCCGCGCTCCCCAGCTGCTGAGCAAGCGCCTGCGCCTGCTCTTCGAGCCCCGCGGCCGCATGCACTACCGCCACTCCTTGCGCGCCCGTGCGGACTGACACCAGCGACGGCTCAGGAATGGCGCCCGGGTCAGGGGCGCGTGCGGTGAGGAGTGCGCCTGGGGGGGCTGCCGCCGCCGCCACTGCTGAGCACGCCGCCGCCACCTCCACCGCCGCGCGCGTGAGCCCCTGCGGGCCCAGGCGCACGGCGCACGCGGCGGCGCGGCGCGCGTCTTCTGAGGACTGCGCCGCGGAACGTTCTTCGCTGGGCCGCGCGAGCGCGCAGCGGCAGGCGCGCGCGTCCAGCGCCGCCGCCGCCAGCGCCAGCCAGAACTCCGCCGCGGAGGGGCCGCTGACGGGGAGGGAGGCGAGGCGCGACGCCGTGTTTTGGAGGCGGTCGCGCAGGGCGGGGCCCTCCACGTCAGTGGCGGCGGCAGCGGTGGCGGAGGCGGGGCCGCGAGGTGCATAGAGAAAGTGCTTGATGAACTTGCCTGCCAGGCGTTCGTGCGGGCTGCCGTCCATCTCGCTGAGGCGCCCCGGGAGAGGGGGGGGGGGGGGGGAATGGGCGGTTGATGGTGTAGGCGTGGTGTGATGGGTGAGCGATGGTCGAGGAAGCTGCGAGCATGAGAGTGGCCGTGCTGCAGCGGCCTGGGCAGCAGGCGCAGACAGAGTGCCTCAACTTTGACACCGTCACGGCACCCGGCCCCTGTTGGACAGGGCGGGCCACACAAAGAGGGGTGTGCTCGTGGCAGAGGCCATTGGGACTATTGGTAAGTTGGGTGAGTGGGTGCAGCAGCTGCTGCGTAGCCACTGCAGCACAGCCGATTGTCCCAGAGAACAAAACTTGGTGACAGCTTGGTGTCAAGGCAAAGCAGCAGCGTCGATCAAAGGCTGCTGCTTGTGTGCCGCCTTGCGAAATTGCCGCTTGCGACGAGCACTGCATGCGCTCCGTGCACTTCTGCTTTACAGCTCTTGCTGCTGGTTGGTGTGAAAGGTGCAGCATGTGCAGCAGTCCTGTTGTGCGGTAACGCTGGTGCAAGCAACCACAGGACTGGTGGTGCACGTGAGGGACCGATACGCACCATACATGTGCATACAATGGTCGCATGCATGTTTGCTGTATACATACACTCCATATTGACTTTCTTTCACTTTCTTTTGGCTAAAAAAAGTGATATATATATACTACAGTATTGGTATATATATATATATATATATACTACAGTATATATGTATATATATATATACACGGAGTGCATACAGTATACTTCATATGGTAGTGTATACGGCGTATATACTCTGAAATACTTGTATAGTGCAGCATTGCTTTCAAGTAGTTTTGTTCACTTGCACTTGGGGCGTGCAACAGCCGCAGGGTGTTGTGTAGGGTGGTCACAAGGAGAGGCTGGTTGTCTGCTAGTGCAATGCATGCAATGCAAACAAGCTATGCAAAATCTTCTTGCTTCCAAGTAGCACCTCACTACCAAGTTTATGCTGTGCGAGCTCACCTGCGGTACTGCAGCAGCTCCCTCCGCACCAAACTGGCCAGCTGCTCCATGTCAAACGCGGCAATGCCAGCCTGCAGCAGCTGCTCAATGGTGGCTTCAAACCGTGGCCGCACCTGGCAGTGACCACGGAAAAAATAGCGGCTGGGAGTCAAACCACAGCGCACAGCGCCACCATGCAGCTGCTCCTTGAACTGCGGGCATCGGGGATGTGATGGCGGCCGCTGCAGAAGTGCACAACCACTTCTTCGAGGTTCACACTTCTGTAGTTTATGGCAGTCACTGGACACACAGTTATTGTGGTACGCCGGGCAGGACCGCGGGGGCGTACTTTGACATGTGCAATTCTTCAACGTGCGTGCAAATGAGCACAAACGAAATGGTGCCAACAGGACTGATAGGTGGTGCCTAAGCTCATGGATACTGCAGTAGCAGTAGGAAACAATAGCCGCGGTCTCATCGAACATGGGACCAGCTGGCAGATTCGTACCTCGTGCAAACGCCCCACGTCACAGTCCCTGAAGGTAATGCCATGCCAGCCCGGCAGCCCCTCCCGCGTCTCAAACGATATTGACGCGCACAGAGGGTCTGCCCCTTCCAAGAACGCTCTCCGCACTGGTGCGCCCTGTGCCTCTGTCAGGTACTGCACACGTGGGCGGCCGCAATTGTGGTAACAGACAGACAGGGTGGAAATATGAGATCAGTTGCCACCAAGAAATGGAAAGCTTCTGGCCCAGGCCATGTCACTTGCAAGATGGCATGCAATGTGCGGCCAATGCATGTGCTCAAGGCCAGTGTGGACAGTCCGCATCTAGTGTACATAAATTTTCCGCACAGGCTGCAAATCATATGTGCGTCTCTGCTGTCCGCGCCTACCGGCGTTTGCCAACACCACAATGGAACCGCTCCTGCATTCCACTCCAGCGGCACCACAATGCGCAGCTCCGCAATGCAATTTCAGCAGCACACTGCAAATTGTGCCACAACCGCGAAATATGATATCAAACAGGCAGGCATCCACGCAGTGCGAGGCGCCGCCAACCACCACTCACCAGCCACAGCACGCGCAGCGCCGTCAGGTGCTGCAGGTCGCACTCCGCAGCCAGCTTCCACCCCAGCATCGCCACCGCAACGCTGCCCTCCCCCGCAGGAAACTCCACCTCCGCCATAGCCGGCCCCTCCTCCACACCACCACCACCACCACCACCATCACCACCGCTGCCACCCTGCTGCGGCCACCAGAGCCGCGGCACGGGCGCGCGCGCGCGAAACCGTTCCGAAACCGCCGCCTCTGCCCTCTCCAGCAGCGCCAGCAGCCGCTGCGCGTCCACGCGCCCCGTCACCACCACGCACAAATTCTCAGGCCGGTAAAAGTCGGCGTGATAGCGTCTCGCTGCCCCCGGGGCGAGTGCTCGCACGGCTGCAGGGGCACCGGCGGCAGCGGCGGCACGGGGGTCCGTGGGGCCATAGAGAAGGGCCGCCAGCGCCAGCCCACACTGCTCCTCGCCGCTGGCCTGGCGGGCGACGACCTCCGTGTAGACTGCGCCGCCGTCGGAGCCGTCGGGGCGCGTGTGGTGGACCTCGCATAGAAAGGCGGCGTTGCTGAGCGCGGGCGTGAGGATGTGGTCCAGGAGGGCGGGCGCGACCGCGAGGAAGCCGTCCGCGGAGGCCGTGCTGAGCATGTAGACTGCTCAGCGGTTGGCGGGGCGGGGGGGTGGCTGGTGGTGTGAGGGGTGTGGACTGGTGGGAGGTGGCGGTGCGGCGGTGGTGTTGTTGCGACGCGAGCGGGGTGTGGTGCGCTGGTGCTGGCGGTGCTGCTCCAGCTGCTGCTCATTTTAAAATGAGTGCGGCGACCGTGCTAGAGAGAAAGACTGCAGCAGCGGTAGCGCTTACCTGGTTGAAACTGACAGCTGCCTATCAACACCGGTGTGACTGCACAAGCAGAACACTGCACTGCGGCACACACGTTGATGTGCCACCTTCCGCGGAGGCAGAGCGCAAGCCAGCTCTCGTGTCAACCCAGCAAGCTCCGATTGGAAAACCGCAAGTGCGACAGCTGCACCAGCCTCCAACCGCAGCACACTCACCTGTGTGGTCAGTATCCACCCATGCCGTTGTGCCATGCCCCAGGCAACGGTGTGCCAGCCGGTCCAGCGCTCCCCTGTGAGGGCACCCTTCTGACCCCATCATCACCATGTGCTGCAACACGTGAGGCAGGCCTGCGGCAAGGCGCAGCGGTGGAGGCAGGCGGCATCAGCGGCAGCACCAGCACAGTGCGGCTCATGAGGCGACAGAGCACGAGGACGTGTCTGCTGTCGCACAGGGTGTCGACGGAAGCAACTGGCTCCACTGCAACCAGCAGTGACTGACTGTGTTGATTGAAGTGACCCGCCCGGCGAAGAGGAGCGCGCGCGCACGCCTGCACCCACCGTCATGCAGATCGGAGTAGTCGCTGTCCAGGGCCTGGGTTGCCAGGGCGAAGTAGCCGTTGACGATGGGCCCATCGATCTCCGCGGTGCACAGGCGCAGCCCCGTGCGATTGGACACGTGCACGGACACAGGCACAGGCGCCTCTCCCACTGTGAACTGGGCAATGCAGCGCCAGTGGTCCTCTATCTCCGCCTGCCAGGAGCGGGTCAGGCCGCCGGAGCCTTGCATGGAGGAGCCGCCCAGCACGCAGAAACTCTCCCCCAGGTCGCCACCCGCCCCTCCCTGCTGCTGTTGCTGCTCGACATCTCGCACGCTGCTGCTGGCCTCCTCCTGCTGCATGACGATGTTGAACCAGCGCCACAATGGCTCTGGCGGGAGTACAGCAGGTTTAGGGGCCGGCAGGCCCTAGGCCATTCCAGCAGCAGCTGCCCCCCCCGGCCGGCAGCCCTGCCTGCCCTCGGACCGCAGCGCCGCGTGCGGTTGGAAGTGAGTGCACTCTGCTGAATTTCGCAGTCACATTCCTTTGGTTTTACAGGTTCAAAGGTTTAACAGGCTCTGCGATTTAGCCCCCACTGCGTGCTGTGCATGCATGCGCATGCGCTTGCGTCGGGCGGGGGGGTGGCCGCGAGCAAGGGGGTCTAGAAAAAAAAGAGACCCATTTGCGCATGCTGGGAGAGGCCCGGGTCAGGGGCACACGTGCACAGGACTCTCCGCGCTCCAAGCCGACTTCGATGCAAGTACACCGATGCATGCACAGTGTGGCCCATGATCAGTGCTGCAAGGCATGTGCCGTTGCTGCATGTAAGCTGGCATGCACGGCGCCAGTCGAGTTGGCATGGGCTTTTGCACGTCCGCAAGCGCCAAACGACGACACTTGTCATGGTGCTTCAAGTTAGTAATCACGTCACCTAGGGTGGTCACCCCGGCGTGGTCCAGCATGGCCACACACACAGTGGAAGCTTGGCACATGTTATGGTATTGGCGTTGTGCGTAGGCCGGTCATGATGCTAGAAGGATGTGGCTGTGTACAGCACACAAGT